>OX031011.1:24494615-24499615 GCA_943735925.1 Pollenia amentaria
GTTGAGAAAAAATCCGGTCAGCTTCGTTTATGCATCGACCCACAAGATTTAAACGCTGACATACTTTTGGAAAATCACACAATACCATCTTTTGAATCAATTGCGGCACGGATTGCTAACAAAAGGTATTTCACGGTTTTGGACCTTAAAGAAGGATTTTGGCAAGTTGGGCTGAGCCCTAAGGCCAGTGAACTTTGTGCGTTTAATACGCCATTTGGGTGTTACCGATTTAAGCGTCTGCCATATGGAATTAAAATTGGCCCGGAAGTGTTTCAAAAATACAATGAACGAAATTTTGAGGGGATTTCAAACGTAGTGGTTTTTATTGATGACATATTAATTGCCGCTGATACAGCTGAAGAGCATGACACAATTTTGCACCAAGTATTAGAGCGCGCACGTAAATTAAATATAAAATTTAACATCGATAAAATTCAATATAAGGTAACACAAGTTAAATATTTAGGTAAAATAATATCATATGAAGGTATAAGGTGCGACCCAGACCGAGTAAATGCTATAACAAAAATAGACAAACCTAAAACTAAGAAAGATTTACAAAAGCTACTAGGTATGATTAATTACATTCGTGACTACGTACCAAAACTTTCAGAAATTTCTAAGCCATTACGAGATTTATTAAAAAATAATGCTATTTTTAAATGGCAAGAGCCTCACGAGAATTGTCTTAATCAGATTAAAATAATAATTGCAAACACACCCACTCTTGCAATTTTTGATGAAACAAAAGAAATTACTATTGAAACCGATGCCTTTAAATTTGGGATCGGGTGCTGTTTAATGCAAAATGGAAAACCAGTCTCGTTTGCATCAAGAAGCCTAACAGATGCAGAGGTAAATTACGCGCAAATAGAAAAGGAGTTTTTAGCAATTGTTTTTGCATGTCGCAAATTCCACTACTACATATACGGTCGTGAGGTAACTATAAGAACCGATCATAAGCCCTTGATAGAAATTATGAAAAAACAGTTTTGCAATATACCTTCTGCTAGACTTCAAAGAATGAAATTGTCGCTATTAAAATACAGTTTAAAATTGGCTTACATTCCTGGTAAATATTTATATGTTGCAGATTTGCTCTCCCGTTATTTTAATAAAGAAGACAAATCAGCTGAAATAGAAGATCTAAACGAATTTGTGCATACCATAAACATTACAGATGAGAGACTCGAAAATATAAAAAGGGCATTAAATAACGATAAATGTCTGGTGGAGCTTAAACATATGGTATTGAACGGGTGGCCAAAAAATATTTGCAGTATTCAGGATGATTTAAGATTTTATTGGAAAAACCGAAACAGCATATTTATAGATAATGATTTACTGTTTTTAAATAACAGAGTAATTGTGCCACAAGAACTGCGTCGAGATGTTTTAAATCAATTGCACTCCGCACACTTAGGTGTCGAAAAAACAAAAAAAAAGGGCTCGGAATTTAGTATACTGGCCTCGTATAGATGTAGAAATCGAAAATACAATTTCAAAGTGCCTGAGTTGTCAGAAAAATCGTAATTCTAGTACTAAAGAGCCAATGATTTCCCATGAAGTTCCGCCACTGCCATTTTGCAAAATTGGAATGGATATATGTGAGTACTCTTCAAAACCATACCTTATTGTTTCAGACTATTATTCGAGATTTTTAGATATAATACCCATTTCCTCAAAAACTGCAAAGGAGTGTATTAAACATTTAAAAGTATGCTTTTCTAATCATGGTATTCCAGTAGAAATTATCTCCGACAATATGCCTTTCAACTCAAATGAATTTAAAAATTTTTGCAATCAAATTGGTACGAGACTTACTACCACGAGTCCTGGATATTCTCAAGCAAATGGGTTCGCAGAAAGATTCGTAGGTATTGCAAAGAACCTCTTCAAAAAAACCTCTGAAAGCAACGATGATCTATGGCTTGGCCTTCTTGAATATAGAAACACACCACTTAAAGAGTTAAATGCTTCACCAGCAGAGCTTCTCATGAGTAGAAAAACTCGTACATTACTACCAACTAAAACCGAATTGCTTGAACCAAAAGTGATTCCAAATATTTCCAATAACATAACAAAAAAGCAGTTAAAATCTAAAAAATATTATGATAAATCAGCAAAATTTAAAGAGAATTTCACAAAAGGAGAGATGATATGGTATCAAGACAAACAAGGTTGGACCAAAGCTATTATAGTCGACATTCACGGAAGTCCTAGGTCATATTGGATACAACTGGAGGACGGTGCTATTCTTCGTAGAAACTCTAAGTGGATTCGAAAAAGAACAGCTTAATCAGTATTATGTTTTTTTAAATGAATTTTATTTATATATCTATGAATTTCATACTTAATTTCTAATGGTTTACAAATATCTTTACTTTATTTAATTGTACTTTTAAAGGGGAGATGTTGTATATACATGTACATGTAGTATGGCATCCCTATTAAACATATGATGAATTGTCAATTACTATTTAATACATACATACATACATGAAGAGAGCTGCAAAGGGGGAGTGACGCCCCCGTGTTTCCCCAGTCAATACAAACCCAGGGAGCGTCTGGCCCATAGTGGGCGGCTACATACATACATACATACATACATACATACATACATACATACATACATACATACTTACATACTTACATACATACATACATATATACATACATACATACATACATACATGAAGAGAGTTGCAAAGGGGGAGTGACACCCCCGTGTTTCCCCAGTCAATACAAACCCAGGGAGCGTCTGGCCCATAGTGGGCGGCTACCTGGTCAGCGTCTGTTCCCAGGTTAGGGGCGGCTGTACTATCACAACAACTACAACCTGGCGGCAGGTTTAAAACGCTACGGGACCGTTTCCCGGAAAACGAAAAAACCACCATGCAAAGTTTCGAAAATGATTTAAGACTTACGGTGCAGGGGACTAATAACCCAGTACCGGCGGCAGAGAGGAGTGACCAAGCAGGCTCCTGGTCGTCGATAGCCAGCGACTGCAATGCTACCCCGGTACGCTTGGCTGAGGCAGCAGATAATGCTACAAGCAACAACAACAACGACAACGGCAATGGAAACAATCCAATAAACGGAGCAATAAGACAGGGGAAAACATCTGTAAACCCTTTCGGCAGAAGGGCAATGATACGCAGAACCCCTCCCGGGGTGATATTCAGCACACCAACTGGAAGTGAAACAGACGAGAGGGTGACAAGCACCACCCATCCGAGCGCAAACACAGTGAAGTTTGGTAAACAGGATGCCTTCACGAAACTAGGTGAATTGATCGTCAACCTGATGGATTTTATGAAGAATAAGAATAATATCCATCATGCTATTAAGGAGCAAGTATGCACCATAAGGTCGACATACAATAGAGCGCGCGAGGAGATCGGTTAGGGAGAGAATCTACCATTACCGAAACTATTGGAGAAACGCGAGAAGGTTACTCAGACCACACCCCAACTAGTTACTGCTACAGAGCAGTCAAGAAAGCGAGGCCGGGATTTAACTGCAGAATCCCCGAAGAATGATACGCCGAAGCGCTATAAGTGCCCTACACCTAAAGGTTAGAAATGAAGAAGAAGCAAGATAAACCGCAACAAAGGGCAACGGAGGAAGATAGTGGGCAGTGGCAAACAGTACAACGAAGAAAGAAGAAAAAAAAGAAGAAGGGACCTAAGAAAAGCCATAGACCGGAGGCCATGATAATATCCGCAAAGGGCGAAACTACCTATGCTGACATTCTACGAAGGATGAAGGCAGATCCAGGTCTGCAGGATATGGGAAAGAGAGTCTCTGGAATCAGAAGGACACAGAAAGGCGATTTATTATTGGAGATAAGATCAAATGATCGTGGGCTCGTCGATAAATTCCAAGAGGAGATAGAGAAAACCATGTGCCCAGAAGTGGATATGAAGACAAGGCGCAATGAGGTCATAGTAGAATGTAGGGATCTGGATGAAGTCACCACAAGGGAGGAAATATGTGCCGCTTTTGCCATGGAAAGGGGGATAAACACAATAAAGCAGAATAACATATTAAGCCTCTGAAGAGGGTATGGAGGGACACAGGTAGCTACGATTCTACTACCGGCGGACACTGCCCAATCCGTGCTGAGGAACCCGAAAATTCGCATAGGATGGGTCGTATGTCATCTCCGACAGAGGGTACCCATAAAAAGGTGTTTAAGGTGCCTCGAATTTGGGCACATAGCTACGAGGTGCACTAGCTCGCAGGATCGATCCAAAAAGTGCAGATGGTGCGGAGTAGATGGTCATATTGCGCGGGATTGCAAAAAGAACCCACTGTGTATGTTCTGTCAGGAGAGAGGAAAAACAGAGGATGGTCATATTGCGGGCAGTCGCAGATGCCCAGTGTTTAAGGAGGCGCTAAGAAACACGCGTAAATGAAAAAACTGCAGATAAACTTAAACCACTGCGAGGCCGCGCAAGAGCTGCTTTCACAAACCGTTCGTGAAAACGGCATCGACGTTGCAATAATATGTGAGCAATACAGGAATCTTCAGGGCAATGTGTGGGTTGCGGACAGCGTGAACAAATGCATAGAGGCAGGCTTTGTGAGAGCTAAAATCGGAGGGATTTACATTTACAGCTGCTACGCCCCTCCCAATGATACGGTACACGACTATAAGAGTATGTTAAGCCGACTAGCGAGAGACGCGGATCACCATAGCCCCAAGGTGATAGCAGGAGACTTTAACGCCTGGGCGGTTGAATGGGGAAGTAGAGCGACGAACGAAAGCGGGCGAATTCTAATGGAATCCTTGTCGGGCAATGACGTAGTGTTGGCAAACAATGGTGGGGTAAACACGTTTAGAGCAAGGGGAAGGGGATCAATAGTGGACCTCACGTTTTTAAGCAGTTCACTCATGCGGAACCTGAATTGACGCGTAAGTGAACAATACACCCACAGCGACTACCAGTCGATAATTTTTAGCATTAACGACGGGAGAAGAATATCGCCGGGAA
>OX031011.1:24504615-24519615 GCA_943735925.1 Pollenia amentaria
CATCATGTTATTAAGGAGCAAGTATGCACCAAAAGGTCGACATACAATAGAGCGCGCGAGGAGATCGGTCAGGGAGAGAATCTACCATTACCGAAACTATTGGAGAAACGCGAGAAGGTTACTCAGACCACACCCCAACTAGTTACTGCTACAGAGCAGTCAAGAAAGCGAGGCCGGGATTTAACTGCAGAATCCCCGAAGAATGATACGCCGAAGCGCTATAAGCGCCCTACACCTAAAAGGTTGGAAATGAAGAAGAAGCAAGATAGACCGCAACAAAGGGCAACGGAGGAAGATAGTGGTCAGTGGCAAACAGTACACCGAAGAAAGAAGAAAAAAAAGAAGAAGGGACCTAAGATAAGCCATAGACCGGAGGCCATGATAATATCCGCAAAGGGCGAAACTACCTATGCTGACATTCTACGCAGGATGAAGGCAGATCCAGGTCTGCAGGATATGGGAAAGAGCGTCTCTGGAATCAGAAGGACACAGAAAGGCGATTTATTATTGGAGATAAGATCAAATGATCGTGGGCTCGTCGATAAATTCCAAGAGAAGATAGAGAAAACCATGGGCCCAGAAGTGGATATAAAGACAAGGCGCAATGAGGTCATAGTAGGTTAGGTTAGGTTAGGTTAGAAAGGCTGGTGTGAAGCAAACTTCACACCCTCACCCAGAGACCATTATGGTCCATTGTGATGCCTTTATTTAGTGAAACAAAGAAAGAAAGAAGAGAAAGATATCTAGTGTGACAGAGTAGGAGAAGTTAATGGTGAAAGCACAGAGAAGGAAGATAGTGGAAGATAAGAAATCGGACAGAACAAGCAAAACACAACCCTACCAAACAGGAAAAACTGCCCTACATGTTTCCCAGCCTCCTGCCGCGCAACCAGGTCATTCCCATTACGAATCCCGTCAGATTCTCGAGCCCGCAGCCCGAGACATCTCCCAATTCGTGCAGGAATCTGCTACCTAGCCACCTCAGCCTGCTGTTCTGTAGCCTGGGACAGTGGCACAGAAAGTGCTCAACAGTCTCCAGCTCCTCTGGGTCCTCACACAGCCTACATATATCCGATAAGCCAGACCCCATTCTCACCGCCATTCTGCCTATCATACAGTGGCCCGTGATAATACCTATCATGGTCCTGACGCAGGCCCTACTCTTACCCAGCAGCGCGTCCGAATTTGACCTACTAAGCATCGGCCACAGCGTGCGCGATACTCGGCAGTCCGTTCGGCCCCGCCAAGCCCGATTAGTCCTGTTCAGAATCCATTTCCTAATTCTCCCAAAATAGAAGCCCATTGGAGGCCTGACCACTTGCAAACTGTCAGGATCTTCCATTTCCGAGCCCAGTCTTGCCAACTCATCAGCTATCTCATTGCCGGTGATGTTGCAGTGACCCGGTACCCAGCAGAGCCTCACAACATAATTCCCTAAGATTACTCCTAGAGCCCTCCTACAATCGTCCACTAGCCTGGAGTTCACATAACAGCCCTTCAAGGCCCTAAGAGCCGCCTGGCTGTCCACATATATAGTGACCTCCGAGCCCTTGGCAATGTTAGCTCCTACCAATTCCACGGCCCTGAGAACCCCCAGAACCTCCGCCTGAAATACACTGCAGTCGTCGGGAAGTCTATATGACTTTCTGATATCCAGATCCTCAATGTAGACCCCCGCACCCGTGCCCTTCATCTTCGAGCCATCAGTGAAAATAGCAAATCCCCTATACAATCTGCCCTGCCCTGACCAGCTCTCCCTAGAAGGCAATATCACCTCTGGCAGACGCCCAAAATCGACCCTAGTGACCAAATAATCCGTAGAGCCGGGCGAGCCTAGGTGATAACCACTAGTACTAATTTCACTCAAGATCCGCGAGTGACCCTCCGTGAAATTTCCTAACAGTCCTAGCTCCCTCAGCCTAAGAATGCTCCTTGCTGCCATTTCCCTCACATACTGCTCTATAGGCAGAAGATGAAGAATAACATCCAGAGCCGCCTGAGGGGTACTTCTCAAGGCACCTGTCATGCCGATCGAAGCACACCTCTGAGCCTTAGACAGAAGGTCCCTCCGACTAGCTAGTTTCAATGCCTCCCACCAAACACAGCATCCATACGTAAGAATGGGTCTAACCACCGAAGTGTACAGCCATCCCACAACTGACGGCCGGAGTCCCCAACTCCTACCTATCGACGATCTGCAAGCATAGAATGCATTGAGACCCCTCTTTAGTCTCTCCTGAGTATTCCTCCTCCAGGACAGCTTACTGTCCAGAAAAACTCCTAGATACTTAGCACTATCAGATAGCCTAAGCTCTACTCCCCCTAGTACCGGCAGCCTAAAATTCTCTACCTTGTACCTCCTAGTGAAAAGAACTAATTCTGTCTTCTCCGGATTAACTCCCAAGCCCTTATCAGTCGCCCATGCTGACAGTTCGCCCAGCGCCCCTTGCATGACATCGCTAATTGTCGGCAGAAACTTGCCCGATACCAATATAACTACATCATCCGCGTAGGCGACGACCTTCTGACCTATCCTGTCAAAACGTCCCAGAACGACATTGACAACTAAGAGCCACAATAAGGGAGAGAGAACTCCCCCTTGTGGTGTCCCCCTAGTCACGAGTTTCCTTAAGCGCTCGTTTCCCCAGTCCGAGTGAATAACTCTGCTGGTAAGCATCAGAGTTATCCATTCGACCAAGAATAACGAAACCCCTAAATCACTCAGTGCCTGCCTTATGGCCTCTATTTTCACATTATTAAAGGCCCCCTCTATATCCAGGAAAGCCGCCAAGGTGTATTCCTTGTCTCGCAATCCCCGTTCTATATAACCCACCACATCATGAAGCGCACTCTCAACAGACCTACCCTTGAGATAGGCATGCTGAGCGCCGCTGATGATGCCGGCGTCAATCTTCGTCCTCAGATGTAGATCAATCAGTCTTTCTAATGTCTTCACAAGAAAAGACGATAGGCTGATAGGTCTAAAATCCTTGGGTTTAGAGTGACCGGTTCTACCTGCCTTAGGTATGAAGATAACCCTGACCTCTCTCCACCCTCTAGGAATGTAGCCATTTAGCAGACATACCCTAAATAGTTCCACCAGCAATAGGAGTGATGATCCCTGGATATTCTGTAGCATAGCCGGAAATATACCATCTGGTCCTGCCGATTTGTAAGACCCAAAAGTATTAACCGCCCATGTAACCTTATCCAAGGTGATGATATCCCCCACCGCCTCTCTTATCTCACCCCCCGAGCCTGATCCAGAAAAGGGGTTACCACACCCCACCTGTTCCCCCGTTCCCGGATCCACACAACCCGGGAAGTGAGTCTCCATAAGCAAACAGAGAGATTCGGAGCTAGATTCTGTCCATGAGTCGTCCGGTCTCTGAATAAATCCCGGGACCACAGGGTCCTTGGATAAAATCCTTCTGAACCTGGACATCTCATTCACAGATTCAACTGACTCGCTAAATTTGATCCACGAGTCCCTTTTAGCCCTTCTAATATCTCCCTTGTACCTATTATAACTTATCCTAAAGTTACTCCAGTCCTCATCCCTACGCGTATGCTTCGCTCTATTGAATAACCTTCTGACAGTGGTCCTTTGAGTCCTCAACTCACCTGTCCACCATCTCGGTTGCGAGCGCCTACCCGGAAAATTTAACGGACAAGATCGCTCATAGCTACTGGTTAACACCTCCGTAAAGGTACCCACCATGTGCTCCACGCCGGCCGAAGTCGACCCCCAATCGTGTGTAACTCTAAGGTTACTATTCACCAATCCCGAGAAGGTATCCCAATTCGTCCTCCTTGGATTCCTATAAGGACGCCTTTTTGACTTTTCGAAGTTTAGATTAAAGGATATACGACCATGGTCAGAGAAGGAAAATTCCAAAGCCACCCTCCAATCATCTACTAAGTCTCTATAGTTCGTCAATGTTACATCTATTACTGCCTCCCTATCTCTAGTTCTGAATGTTGGCGTATTCCCCCTATTACAGATGTAAAGATTGCTAGCAATAATAAAATCAAACATAGACTCACCCCTTTTGTTGATGTCGGTACTTCCCCATTGGGTATGGTGTGCATTAGCGTCACAACCTAGTACCAGTCTCGAGCCACTTCTGCTCGAGTGCTCCACCAACTCACGTACTTTCACACCAGGTGGATCGGTAGCCTCATATGGTAAGTATACCGATGCCAGTGCTAGGACCGTTTTGTCCATAGCTTCACCTGTAACAACCGTGAGGTCTCCATTGCTGAAAGAATGAGACAACATAAATTTGAGCTCATTTCTTGCCATTATACAAGTCCGAACCTTCTCATCCGTGTGGGGTACGAACAGTGTATATCCCGTGGCCTTTAATCCAACTACCCGGTTGTTGTTGATCCAGGGCTCTTGGATTAAGGCTACGTCCACGTTGTTATCGATGAGGTGAGTTACTAATTCGGTTGAGGCTGCTTCACAGTGATGCAGGTTTATCTGCACCACATTCAGCCTCTTAGGGTCCATCATTTTTGGGAAACCTAAAACTGATAGACCCCAACCCAAATATCGCAACCCCACTCATCGACTTCAACTTCCTGAGAGACTCTTGGTCCACTGTGGGTAATTCGTCCATAGGCCTAGCTCCCTTAACCGTGACCAATCTGTCACCATTAAGAGGGCTGGGTGGTGAACTCTTACCCTCCCTCCTTCTATCTTCCTTGTAAGAGGGTACGCCAGCAGAATCTGGTGAGGATCCTTTGTCTTTACTGACAACTTTTGATTCCTCAGCAGCCTCTGCTGTATACCCCGCAGGATAGGGAAGCCCTAGGATGACATCGAAAGAACCGTGGATTCTTTCGAATCCAGCAGTGTTCTTCCGGTGCATCCTCAGCAAATGCCTATCCCGCCCATCGTGCAGTGAAGAGTCTTTCTTAGCTATCTTTTCTAGAAAGGCTAAAGAGACTCTCCCACCACTCTTGGCTTTTCCTAGATTCGATCGGCTCTCCGATGTGACCTGTTCTGTCACATCCTGCCGAACAATGGATTTCGATGTACTCGACAATTTGCTCTCTGTCTCGAATGTGGCCACAAAAGTCGCTGGTTCAACCCTCTGGTCCTGACCATGAGCCGAAATCATAGCTATTTCGTGCTCATCATCAGAGTCCAAGGTCAAATCACCGAGTCTTTCCGAGGCCCCAGAGCGTGTCAGTGAGTCCATTGTCGAGCCCATCCAGTTGGTCTCTGTCAGTTCTGTCATTAACTGACTTTCTTGCAGCAGAATATCCCTGTGAGCACCCAGCAGATCCGAGTCTGAATCTGACAACGGGCCTGTTGAGTTGTCAGTGATACTCCCTGCACCAACTTCTGTCACTATGTCCGTATTTTGTTTTATCTTGAAATCGTCCAGTTTCCAATCCCACGAGTATGCACGTATACAAAGGACCATCTCGCGCAGTGACGGCTTGCACGGACTAGGCTAGAATTACAACTGACCTTTGCCATCAGCGTCAGAGGGAAGCTGTTCGCGACTAGTTTCTTTAACCACTAACTAGTCATCCAGGTCCTCGGCACTGCTATCAACCACCTTGACCTTAAAAGTGGGGGAAGTGGGAATAACAAGGGGGGGGGAAGGAATGTAGGTGAAGGGAATAGGATGAGGAATGGATAACCCTTGGTCATGCTGGCCTTAGAGCGTCTGCCTTTAAACTTGTTCCGACTCAACTGTCCGGATTCAAGTTCCAAGACAGACACTACAGCCGACACTTAAGCCACCACATCGCGGCAAGATAGTTATCCAGGTGGTGGTCATAGTAGAATATAGGGATCTGGATGAAGTCACCACAAGGGAGGAAATATGTGCCGCTTTTGCCATGGAAAGGGGGATAAACACAATAACATATTAAGCCTCAGAAGAGGGTATGGAAGGACACAGGTAGCTACGATTGTACTACCGGCGGACACTGCCCAATCCGTGCTGAGGAACCCGAAAATTCGCATAGGATGGGTCGTATGTCATCTCCGACAGAGGGTACCCATAAAAAGGTGTTTTAGGTGCCTAGAATTTGGGCACATAGCTACGAGGTTCACTAGCTCGCAGGATCGATCCAAAAAGTGCAGAAGGTGCGGAGTAGATGGTCATATTGCGCGGGATTGCTAAAAGAACCCACTGTGCATGTTCTGTCAGGAGAGAGGAAAAACAGAGGATGGTCATATTGCGGGCAGTCGCAGATGCCCAGTGTTTAAGGAGGCGCTTAGAAACACGCGTAAATGAAAATACTGCAGATAAACTTAAACCACTGCGAGGCCGCGCAAGAGCTGCTTTCACAAACCGTTCGTGAAAACGGCATCGACGTTGCAATAATATGTGAGCAATACAGGAATCTCCAGGGCAATGTGTGGGTTGCGGACAGCGTGAATAAATGCGCGATATGGGCATGTGGAGACAGAGCTATCGAAGGAGTACAAACCATCATAGAGGCAGGCTTTGTGAGAGCTAAAATCGGAGGGATTTACATTTACAGCTGCTACGCCCCTCCCAATGATGCGATACACGACTATAAGAGTATGTTAAGCCGACTAGCGAGAGACGCGGATCACCATAGCCCCAAGGTGATAGCAGGAGACTTTAACGCCTGGGCGGTTGAATGGGGAAGTAGAGCGACGACCGAAAGGGGGCGAATTCTAATGGAATCCTTGTCGGGCAATGACGTAGTATTGGCAAACAATGGTGGGGTAAACACGTTTAGAGCAAGGGGAAGGGGATCAATAGTAGACCTCACGTTTTTAAGCAGTTCACGCATGCGGGGCCTGAATTGGCGCGTTAGTGAACAATACACACACAGCGACCACCAGTCGATAATTTTTAGCATTAACGACGGGAGAAGAAAATCGCCCGGGAGTAACGATGCCAAAGCTATTGGATGGGCGATAGGAAAATTGGATAAGGAAGCCTTTTTGGAAACCTTTCTGGACCAAGAAGTTGCGGGAGAAACTGTTAGGCAGAAGGTGCAGACGATCACCTCATCCTTGACCAGAGCATGCGACGCCTCTATTGTAATGTTTTTATTTAATTATAAATAAGAACACAAGCGAAGATTGCTGATGGTTAATGATTGATTTTTATTTACCAATTTTGTTTGCTTAAATACTATTTATGAGAATAAAACTTAACCTAATATTGAGTGACTACAATAAGTTCACTCAATCACTTATTCTAGTACTTAGCATTAACTTACATACAAATGATACGGTATTGTATCAGGCACACAGAAATCTTTAAATTACTTTATCAAATTGTATTTTCATTAATTATTAGTCATATCGGTGTCCAGTGTATTAAGGAATTTATTCATAACTAAATAATTTGTTAGATCAGCATAAATGTACCAACGTACATTGAACTACTGTTGTCGATTTTGTTGTCAAAATAAATAAGCGAACGTTGACCGTTGTTTATTTAAAATATCGAATTACACAAAAAGAATTTATAATTGTGACAACGAAAAACAATTCAGTTATGTTACTGACCTAACTTAATAATATTATCTGTTTGTTTATTTGTAAGAAAGAATGAATTGTGTGGATACACTACACCCCCAATCTTTCAGTTAAAATTTTATAATTTTGTTTGGAATTTTAAAATTTAAATTTATTATGTAATGTGATGTGTGCGTGGAACAATACTCATATGCTTTATATAGATTTTACAGTTTGTAATAAAAATGTATACAAAAGTTTTGTTTAATATTTTTTTTTTGTTAAAATATATTGTTTGTATTAAAAAAAAAATTTATTTTTATGTAATTCTTATATTTCAGTATTTGTAGTTTTATTTTTTTTTTTTTTTGTTTTATAATAGGCATAACTAAAAAAATTTTTTTTTCTTATGTTCTAATATTTTTGGTTTTGTTTCATTTTACAATGTTTATATTTCTTTACTTAATTCTTATGTAAGATTTTTGTCTTTCCATTTATTTTTATTTCTACATTAACATTATCTTATATTATATTATATTATCATTAGCATATTTTTCTAAATTGTAAACCTTTGGATGATTCATGACTTCATCCCCTGGCAAACTTGGTAATTTTCCGAAAACTAGCTCAAAAGGTGAGTACTCTGTGTCTACATGGGGTGTTACGTTGTATGCGAATGCATAGTAAGGAATCCACTCTTCCCAATTATCATCCTTTACAAATGATAGGAAATATTCATTCAGAACTCTGTGGTTTCTTTCCACAGTACCAAGAGTTTCATGATGGTATGGTGTTGATAATTTTTGTTCTATTTTCAACAGATTACATATTTCCTTAAGCAACTCGTTTACAAATTCTGTTCCTCTATCTGATTTTAGTGTTTTAAATATACCATATTTTAATATCAAGTTTTCTGTTAAGCATTTTGCTATTGACTTTGCTTCCTTGGTTTCCATTGGTGCGGCTATTATGTATTTGGTTAGTTCACATTGCATAGTTAGTATATACCGGTAGTTTCCTGATGGTCGTAGAGGGCCAACTTTATCTATGACTATAGTAGAAAAACTATCCTTTGGTGTGTCTGTGATACATAATGGTTCCTTGGTGTGTCTCACCTGTTTATTTCTTTGACAAAGGTCACATTTTAATACATAATTTTTTACCATTTTGAACATATTCTTCCATATGTATTTCTGTTTTAATTTTATTAAAGTTTTTCTAACTCCGAAATGTCCTCCGCATGGTGTGCTGTGATACAATTTAATTTACTCATGTTTTTCTTTACTATTATTTATGATTTCTTTCAATCTTTCTATTTTTATTTTCTTAAATATCTCGTCACTTTTTTCTAGTGCGAACTTTACACAATTCAATCTGCTTAAAACAGAAGGTAGTTTCTCCAACATATTATCTAAATAATAGGGATTATCGCTACATCTGACGGCCGTTTGATTTAATGCATGATTGTTTTCCACTACGAATTCTTTGGTCGACTTTTCTAATATAAATTTTAACTTTCTTGCAAGTTTTATATCTTTTATAGATGTACAATCCCATATTTTGAGTTGATCAGACTCTTCAGGATTTATATTACCATTTTCTTTGGATCGATCTCTTCTCTGTTTGTTTTTATTTTTATTTTCCTCATTTTTTATTTCCTCATTTTGTATCATTTTCTTTTTCATATTTCTTGTGATCACCAGCGTTTTCTTTATATTTTCGTCAATTGTTTGAGGTACCATTGTTTTTAATATATCTGAGTCTATTTGTATTCTTGACAGTGCGTCTGCGTTAGTATTATTTTTTCCTTTTTTATAAACTATTTGGAAATCATAATCAGATAGTTCCAATCGGATTCTGGTTAATTTTGAGCTTGGGTTTTTGTGTGAGAATAATGCAATTAATGGACGGTGGTCTGTTACTACGATAAATTTTCTGCCGTATAAATAAGGTCTAAAAAATTGTATACCCCAATAGATTCCCAGTAATTCTTTTTCGATTACCGATTTATTCCTTTCGTATTTGTTAAGTGAGCGACTTGCGAATGATATTGGCTTATCCTCACCAATTTCTCCTTGCGATAATATAGCGCCTAAAGCAAATTCTGATGCATCCGTTGTTAGGACGAACGGTTTTTCGAAATTTGGATACTGCAAAATAGATGGACTAATAAGTTTATTTTTTAGAGTATCGAATGCTCTTTGACATCTTTCAGTCCATTCGAATTGTTGACCTTTTTTCAATAATTTGTTTAAACAATTCGCTATATCAGCAAAATTCTCAATAAATCGTCTGTAATAATTACAAAATGCCACAAATCTTCTTACATCGTCAGCATTCTTGGGTACGGGATATTTAGTTATAGCATCAAATTTTTCTGGATCTGGCTTAATTCCTTCTGAAGTTATTAAATGTCCTAGATATATTACCTCTGGTTTCAAAAAACAAAATTTTTTAGCATTAAGTTTCAAATTGTATTTTCTTAACCTTTCAAATACTTTTACGAGACTTTCGTTATGATGTTTTAGACTGCATCCGAATACTATTATATCGTCTACGTATATAAAAGCTTCGGATTCCAACCCAGATAAAGCTATTGTTAGCATTCGCTGAAAGATATTTTCAGACCAAATGGTAATCTTGTATATTGATAATGCCCATCAGGTGTTGAAAAAGCTGTATACGGGCGAGATTTTTGATCAAGTTCAATTTGGTGAAATGAACTTGTCATATCTAATGTTGAAAAGTATTTTGCTCTTCCTAATTTATCCAAAATGTCATCTAGACGAGACAAAGGAAATTTGTCGTTCACAACTTTGTCGTTCAATTTTCTAAAATCGACAACTAATCTCCATTTCTTTAAATCTGTTTGTCCTTTTTTTGGAACTAGCAGCAGTGGTGCGTTATATGGGCTTAAAGATGGTTCAATAATGTTGCTTTCCAAGAGTTTCTTCACTTGCGAATTTATTTCTGCTGTCTGAGTTTGTGGTAATCTATAATTTTTTATATATATAGGACTATTGTCGTTCAATTTTATTGTGTGTTTATAAAAATTATTGATACCTAAGTATTCGTCTTCAATATGGAATATTGACTGATATTACTTTAATATATTTATTAGTTGCTTTTTGTTCTCATCGTTTACTTCATCCAGATTAAGTGTATTTAAAAGTTTTGTAAAACGACTGTTTGAACTTTGTTCGTCACTCTCCTTTTCATTAATGGTACATATATCGTAATATTTTAATGGGACGGTTTCTATCTTCAGATTCTCTATGATTACTATTTTATCGGTAACGTTTAATAATTTTATATGTTGATTTTCATATTTGGGTACTATTACATTTGCCAAAAATACTCCTTTGGTAACTTCTCTGTTTATAACAACGGCATCTTCTTCTAATTCGATTGTGAATGGTAAAACTATTTCACTTCTTTGTGGTATTCTAATTTCATTTATTTTGTAAGTACTGTCATGTATTGGGATAATTATTGTTTCGTTGTTGATGTTAAATGTTAGCACATATTTGTCATAGTCAATATTGCATTTATATCTCATTAAAAAATCTCTGCCAAGAATTCCATCCGTTTTTATTGGAAATTTATTTTCTACTAGTTGTATTTTTTGACTAATTACATTGTTATTTATTTTAATTTTTATTTTTGTGGAACCCAGTGATTTAATTACATTTTCTGTGATTCCTGTTAAGTTGTAATAATCATCTTGATTTTCCTCATAACTTTCTAAAAATTGTTCTTTGCACAGTGAGACATCTGCTCCTGTATCAATCAAAAACGTAAGGCTGTTCTTAACGCCAGCGATATGTAAATTTACATAATTATTGAGGTTAGATGATATGCTATAGATTCGTTTCGTGTCTAGTTCATTCCCAATGGAGTCTCTGTGCGGGTTGACTCCGGGATTTGGAAGTTTCCCTGATCTTCTATGTGATTTATACTATAACTTCTGTTGTTTGTGTTTTGGCTTCTTTGGTTGTTGTTATTGCCTCTGTTATTATGAATTCTGTTATTGTTATTACCTCTGTTATTGCTGTTGTTAAAATTTATGTTACCATTGTTATTGTTGCTGTTATGATTTCTGTTATTATTGTTACCGTTGTTGTTATAATTTTTGTTGTTGTAGCCTGGTGTTTTGGTCAAACACATTTTTGCAAAATGGTTGAATTTTCCACAGTTATGGCATTTATTTCCATCTGCGGGGCATCTACCATTATGGTTTCTTCCACATTTTCTACAGTTTCTGTTTAACGAATTTTGATTCTGTTGTGTTTTGTAATGTAGTATCCGTTGTTGTTCTACACGAGATGAAGCGCTTTCGGCAATTTTCAAAGCTTCAGAAAATGTCGTTACTTGGCTTGCGTAGATAGTAGATATTAGTTGTGGGTCAGTTAACCCATTCAAAAATGCATTGAAAGCTATTTTATTGTTTGTGTTTACTATAGTGCTCCTACTAGATTCACCTTGTTCTAATACCTGCACCTCGTTTAATTCTGTAATGAGTTTCTCTATTTTTGCAGCAAAACCCAATATGTTGTTATCCTTTTGTGATATCCGTGTTATTTCATTTAGCAAAGTGTTTGAGGTCTTTAATGATTTATAAGTTGTTTTCAAAATTCTAATTAGTTGTTCTATGGTTGTAGGTATTTGTATTTGTTTAATTCGGTTTTGTACATTTAATCCCAATGTTGATTTGAAAACAAAATTGAAAAAAGAAATATGCTTATCTGATGAAATAGATGCAAATACCATTTCCAAATTTGATAAAAATGTTTGCAATTCATTAATTTTACCCGAAAATATTGGTATTAACTTTGTAATAGTTGAAAGCTCATTTAAATCTAAGGATGCCATGGCTACGTCTTGTATTTTTAGTATTAAAGATTTCTTATCTAGATGTATTTTTAATAAATTGAGTGCTTCTTCTTTTAATTTTCTAAATTCATCTACTATTCCTTTGCCCTCTGAATCCCTTAGGTTGATATTTAAATCTTTTTCAATTTTCTCTATTTCTAGCTTTTTTTTCATTAATAGTGTCTGCAGTATAGGGTCTTCCTATTGATTTTCTTGCATTTTTTATAATCTGATTCAGTTGCTCTATGAATTCCATTTAGAAAAATCTCTTATGACTAATTTCACAAACTTTAATATTTTCATATCCAAAACTACGATCATAGGGGTTAATATTACAAATATAACTATCCAGCCTATATACTTATTGTAAAATTTATTTAAATTATTCATTATTTGTTTCTATCTTAAAAGGGTAGTATATTTCTTAATGAAAAAATTCTATCTATTTGTGTTAAAATAAAACTACGAAATTCCTGTAAATTACTCTCTATTATGTTGACTATGCTAACCTTAATCCAAAAACCTATCAATGTGACAACTAATACTAACACTAACACTGTAATACAAAATTTTTTCATTTTTTTTTTTATTTATCAAAAGTGCTCTTATAATGCTTATCTGCCCACTTTGTACTGAGTTTCATTTCCAAAAGAGTCTTGTTCATACCATACCAATCTTCTATTGTCGGAGTTCCTTCTATACCAATAGTTTTCCAAATGTTAGCTAATAATTCTACTTTTCTTTCTGGACTTAATTTAGGTGGTTCTTGGTAATCCCAGTTTATCGGGTTTTTCCCTCTAAATTTATTTATTCTTTTCTCCATTTATTTTGTATGTTCTATTTAATTTTTTTTTTGTTGTTTAAATATGGTTTTTTATACTAGCATAATTGTCTTCTTTTATTGTAATTAACAATAGAAAAAATTTTTACTACAATAAAAAGTATGTGTTTATATCATGTTTTTATTTTTATTTACTATGTGTATTAAATTTAGTTATTCTTAATTAATTCTTTTTTTCTTTTCTTTACAATTTTTATTTTTTTCTTAATTTCTTTAATTTCTTCTTCTATCTTTACCAGTTGTTCTCCCTCCTCATCGGTTTTCTGGTGTGCCAAAACCTTCAGTTGAATCTTCAGCTTGTTTATTCCCCCTCCTCTTGTTTTATTCGTATTCTGTAGCGGGAATATGGGAAAACGTGCTTCTTCTTCTGCCTTTTTTGGCCTTCTTGGTTTCGGTCCTCTGTACAGGATGGCTGGCTTTTCTTCTTTGCGCCCTTCCTTCAGTAAACGAGCCCAACGTTCTTCGGCTTCCTTAAGTCCTGTCAGGATTTCCTCCCACGTCTCGGTCATCGGAAAAAAGCAAAATAATATCGAAGTTCCTGATTCAATAGATCCTGACTAAGCGTAAGCTCTGTGGGCAGGATCTATTTCCTTATTTTAATTTTAAGCACCAGAGAATAAGCAAACTTGCTATATAGTTCTCTTGGTTTGCTATGTGGAAATCAAAATTAAGGATCAGGCAGGATCGCCATGTAATGTTTTTATTTAATTATAAATAAGAACACAAGCGAAGATTGCTGATGGTTAATGATTGATTTTTATTTACCAATTTTGTTTGCTTAAATACTATTTATGAGAATAAAACTTAACCTAATATTGAGTGACTACAATAAGTTCACTCCATCACTTATTCTAGTACTTAGCATTAACTTACATACAAATGATACGGTATTGTATCAGGCACACAGAAATCTTTAAATTACTTTATCAAATTGTATTTTCATTAATTATTACTCATATCGGTGTCCAGTGTATTAAGGAATTTATTCATAACTAAATAATTTGTTAGATCAGCATAAATGTAACAACGTACATTGAACTACTGTTGTCGATTTTGTTGTCAAAATAAATAAGCGAACGTTGACCGTTGTTTATTTAAAATATCGAATTACACAAAAAGAATTTATAATTGTGACAACGAAAAACAATTCAGTTATGTTACTGACCTAACTTAATAATATTATCTGTTTGTTTATTTGTAAGAAAGAATGAATTGTGTGGATACACTACACTATGCATAGGCGCAGAATGCAGAATTCTAGACCACCAAATTACTGGTGGAATGAGGAGATTGGAAGACTCCGGAGCGCATGTCTTAAAGCGAGAAGACTAAGCCAACGTGGCAGGCTTCAACCGGACTTTGAGAATAGGCAAATAGAGTACCGGAAGGCTCGGAAAGCACTTCAACTTGTTATAAACAGGAGCAAACGAGCTTGCTTCAGAGAGATATGCAATGAGGCGGACAGCAATCCATGGGGGACTGCATGTAGAGTCGTGATGGCTCGGCTAAAGGGCACGAGGGCTCCCGAACTTTCCTGTCCACTGCTGCTCCGGCAAATTGTCACAACACTGTTTCCGCAGCACCTGCAACACAGTGGCCCAACATTTCGGGAGCGTCGATCGGACAACATTATAAGGGTTTCAGCAGAGGAGATTATTGAAATCGTTAAGAGCGTAGGAGATAGCAAAGCACCCGGACCAGACCTTATACCAAACCAGGCGCTGAAACTGGCGATACTCAATGCGACGGATAAATTTGCGGAAATTTTCAACCAGTGTCTTGAAGAGGGTATATTTCGGGTCCCTGGAGGACACAAAGG
>OX031011.1:24524615-24559615 GCA_943735925.1 Pollenia amentaria
GTCTGTCGCATAAGGGAGACTATAAGAGTAACCATGTGCTACAGATGTCTGGAGTTCGGTCACATTGCACGGCGTTGTACCTCAGACTCAGATAGGTCACATCGATGTAGAAAATGTGGAGCTTAGGGCCACAACTCGAAAGACTGTGTAGCGGAACCAAACTGCATGCTGTGCAGAGCAACAGGAGGAGAAAATCTAGGGCATACAGCTGGTGGCTTCAAATGCCCTGTTTTCAAGAAGGCCCTAAGTGTTAGATACAAATGAAATTTATACAACTCAACACAAACCACTGTGCAGCAGCCCACGACCTACTAATCCAAACCACCTGCGAATTGGAGATAGACGTGGCGATAGTCAGCGAGCAGTACAAGAACCTGGACAAAAACGTATGGGAAAAAGACTTGTCTGGAAGAGCAGCTATATGGGCCTGTGGAAAAAAGGCAATTGAGGAGGGAATGAAGAGTCCACAGGAAGGCTTTACTAGAGCAAAAATCGGCGGTATATACGTATATAGTTGCTACGTGTCGCCAAATATTAGCCTACCAGAGTATGGGAGGGTAATAGAAAAATTAGTATACGACGCAAACCAGCATAGGCCAACCATTATAGCAGGTGACTTTAATGCAGCAGCGGTAGAATGGGGATGTAACAGCACAAATAACAGGGGAAGGGTACTCTTGGAGGCCTTCTCCTTACTCGACGTTGTTTTATTAAATAGAGGTAATGCCCACAACTTCAGAAGAGCAGGATTTGGATCTATAGTAGATATCACATTCATAAGCTCTTCATTGGCCCCAGACGTTAAATGGAAGGTAAGCGAACACTATACTCATAGTGACCATCAAGCAATACTGTTTAGTATTAACAGGAAACAGCCCATGATTGATGGGCAATCGACAAACTTGACCCAGATATATTCGCAGAAATGTTCCAGATACAAAACCTCGAAGATGGCCCTGTAAACAACATGGCGGAAAGATTAGTAAAATCATTAAAGACAGCCTGTGATGCATCAATGCCAAGACGAAGGCAAGCAGGAAACAGCAGAAGAAAAGAAAACTATTGGTGGAATGAGGAAATAGCAGTACTTAGGAAAGAATGCCTCCATGCCAGGAGAAGGTACCAAAGGGGAAGATCAAGTGACGACTTTGAAGAGAGAAGAAGAGCATTGTAGTGTTAGAAGTGGCAGGATAGTGTAGGATGTGAAGTGTATATTCCCTAATGTGTATTGGTCCCTATAGCCCTTATTTTGTTTAAATAGCTGTTAGGGTACCAGCTGATTTGTAAGGCGTTCAAAGGAACTGCCGAATTTAGTTGAGTCTTTAAATTAAAACCAGGCAAGTTATTGCCGAATTAAGTTATTAATTTTAAGTCTAATTTATTTTCAATTTACTGGTGCTTATATACTATACATGAGATTTTAACTTAACCGTTCTAACTTAGTTTAACTATTTACATCTTTATGTCTGTCTTTGTCAGCCATATGGAGATATCAATAAATCGTAACAATAACAAACTCTCTCGCCAATCAGAATGTTGCAAGTTGGAATGCACTCAATTCTCACTCAATGAAATGTCATTCACTTACATTCCGATTGTCGTCATTTGTTTATACCGTTATTTGATATTTAAAATACCCTACTCTATATAAGTTGGTAAGTGTTGGTTTAATGTAGTTTAAGGGTATGCGGTGGTGACTTATGAGGTACACTACACCCTCACCGCTAAGAGAAAAATTAGGGGATTGATTTTTCTTGATATATTCATAGTACTGACAATGTTCATAAAATAATTCTTAATTTCTATTTATATATTTTATTTGTTTTTGAGATTTTTATAATTTTATAAAGTAATTCTTAATGTCTATTTATATAAAGTTTTTATATTTTATGTACATTTAATTATTGTTGTCCGTTAGTGTAAGTGGTTCCTTAATATGTTGGGTTTTTTTTTTTTTTGTTTATGTTACACTTGTCACAGTATTTTACGAATTGTTTTATCATCTCATTCATATTTTTCCAAATGTACCGCAGTTTCAATTTAATTATTGTTCTTCTTATTGGGGCATTATATATTAATATTTTTAGTTGAGGACTTCTGTTGTTCATTCTTATCTTTGCATATGCTTTTTAAAATCGTTCATTCTATATATTTTAAATATTTTTCATTCTTCGCTAGCGCTAATTCTTCTATATTCTCTTTCTGCATTACAGATATCAGTTTCCTCAGAATCGAATCTAGTTTCGCTGAGTTATCGCTGAATCTTGCATGCATATTATCTTTATTCTTGGAATGTAACTTCTTCATAATCAAATCTTGTTTTGATGAATTATCGTTACTTCCTTCATTTATATAATTATTCTTTTGGGTACGTGATTTCTTCATAATCGAATCTTGTTTCGATGAATTATCATCACGCCCTATGTGCACAATATTATCTTCAATTCTTATATCGACGTATTCTATATTTTCAAACTTTATTAAATTGCAATTTCTTCATATTCCTAACATCATTTATGGATGTGCATTCCCATATTAGAAGTTGATCAGACTCCTGAGAGATGCATTTTCCCATATTACTTCCATTCGCGCGTTCTTCATCCATATTTATTTCTTTATTCTTATTTGCCTCTTTATTTGTATTTTCATCTTTCTTATTATCGCCCTTGTAGTTATTAGTATTTTCCTTTTTGTTTCATCATTTTCCAACGGTATCATTTGTTTTAGTATGTCTGAGTTTATTTCTATTCATTTTGGTCTAACTGTAGCTCATTAAAATTTTTGTTAAAACGTTCGTCATTGTTTACATTTGTGTAACTTAATACCTATGTCAGAGTTTCTCAGTGGGTCAGCGTGCAGTTTAATGCCCTGCAAAATTTCTGTCTTATTTATTTATTTTTAATATTTAATGTGTCATTCTGATTTTTTTTTTGTGCTATTGAATTACTAAAAAAAAAATTTTCGTCTTTTAATTCATTATTATTTAATATGACGTAATAATCAGTAAGGTTTAATTTCAATAATTGCATAATTTCTGTTTTGGGGTAGTATACAATTTTTTTGTGTTAAATGCTTTTGTTTACATTGAAAGTGCTATGTTTTATTTAAATTTTTTTTTGAAAAATAGTAAAATATTCTTAAAAACTAAGTAAATATTTATGTGTTTATAATAGTTTTTTATAATAATTGATAATAAAAAATACAAAAATATTAATAAATGTTTAAAAATGTTTTGATAATTTTAATAAAATAATTATTTAACATTACTGTTTCTATATATTTTTAACAAATTAAAATAAATACAATATTTTTCCTTTTGTTTTTAGAATATGTAAAAAATTTTTCTTTGTTTTACTATTTTTTTCTTTTTAATTTGTGTTTATTAAAAGGTTTCCTTTTTCTCTTCTTTTTTATTATTAAAGCCATTTCATTTATTTTACACATTTTTTTAAATAATTCAATCTTAGTTCTACCTTTATCTATCAAAACGTTAGAATAAAAAAAATTTTGTTTTATATCTTCTATTGTTTTAATCTATTTTTCCGTTTTCCTCCAAACGAAAATTTAACGAAAAACTTTTCCCATCTTAAAAACTTTGAGACAGCAGGATCTGTACGATCTTCTTCAGGTTGAAAGGAAGCGCAGAATTCCATATTTCTTGATCCGAATAGGTATGGAATGAAGTGAAGGATCTTCTGTGGTGGGTGAAATGTAGTGGCAGGAATTTCCTAATTATAAAGGCATTTCTTAATTATTTTAAAAAATTAAAAATCTTTTAAAATTTTTCTTAAACATTTTTTTTTTTTAGTTTGGTAGGAATTTCTACCGAATCTTAATTATTATTTAATTTAATTTTTTTTTTTTTTTTGTCAGGATCTTTTCTTAATTCAATGGAATTTTTAGTCTGGCAGGATAATTAATCTGTTCTGGTCCTAGTGGTCCGAGTGCAGGATCGGTTAGTTTGTTATGGTCCGAGTGCAGGATCGCCATGTAGGGTTAGATGTGTAATGGCAAGTGGACGTCATGTGGTGTTGGACGTTGATGTGGCAGTAGTGTAGGATGTAGAATGGCAGGATCGCCATGTAGGGTTAGCAGTTGATGTGGCCTGGCAGGAACGCTATGTAGGGTTTTGTGTTGTGGTGTGAGCGTGTTTTTCTAATGTGTATTGGTCCCTATAGCCCTTATTTTGTTTAAATAGCTGTTAGGCAGGATCGCCATGTAGTGTTAGAAGTTGATGTGGCAGGATCGCCATGTAGTGAGTGAGGGGTGGCAGGATCGCCATGTAGTGTTAAAAGTGGCAGGATAGTGTAGGATGTGAAGTGTATATTCCCTAATGTGTATTGGTCCCTATAGCCCTTATTTTGTTTAAATAGCTGTTAGGGTACCAGCTGATTTGTAAGGCGTTCAAAGGAACTGCCGAATTTAGTTGAGTCTTTAAATTAAAACCAGGCAAGTTATTGCCGAATTAAGTTATTAATTTTAAGTCTAATTTATTTTCAATTTACTGGTGCTTATATACTATACATGAGATTTTAACTTAACCGTTCTAACTTAGTTTAACTATTTACATCTTTATGTCTGTCTTTGTCAGCCATATGGAGATATCAATAAATCGTAACAATAACAAACTCTCTCGTCAATCAGAATGTTGCAAGTTGGAATGCACTCAATTCTCACTCAATGAAATGTCATTCACTTACATTCCGATGTCGTCATTTGTTTATACCGTTATTTGATATTTAAAATACCCTACTCTATATAAGTTGGTAAGTGTTGGTTTAATGTAGTTTAAGGGTATGCGGTGGTGACTTATGAGGTACACTACAGCATATCACTCGGTAAGAAATGATCTACAAAAAGCCATAAAGAAGAGCAAAAAACACAGTTTTGAACAATTGTGTAACGAAGCTGACTCCAACCCCTGGGGCAGCGCGTATAGAGTAGTAATGTCCCGATTGAAGGGAAAAAAATCAGCGCAGTTAACTTGCCCTGTGCTAATAAGTAAAATAGTAGACTCCCTATTCCCACAAAGGGAACAATACACTGGAGATCTATCTACCCAAAATAAGTCAAGCCCAGAACCAGTCAGCGATGGGGAAATACTAAGACTGTGCTCGATAATTGGTGACAAAAAGGCCCCAGGGCCAGATTGTTTCCCAAACCAGGCATTAAAGACTGCAATTAACACAGCCCCACATCGGTTTGCGAAACTATTTAACGCTTGCTTAGGCAGCTGCGTATTCCCAAATATGTGGAAAAAACAGAAGCTCATCCTGATCCCAAAACCCGGAAAAACTCTAGGAGAACCTGGGTCGTATAGACCAATATGCCTTCTAGACACCGTAGGCAAATGCTTAGAGAGGGTCATTTGCAGTAGGATCCAAAAGGCCATTTACGAAACTGATGGAATCTCACAGATGCAATTCGGTTTCCGGAAGGAAAAATCTACAGTGGATGCTATAAAGCTAGTTGTGGAAACTGCGAAAAACGCCATACAAGGCAAAGGCATAAGAAGAAAGTACTGCGCGATAATAACACTAGACATAAAGAATGCCTTTAACTCAGCGGGATGGAATCATATAATAACATCACTGCGAAGGCTTAATATCCCCGAGTACCTTATAAGAATAGTGAATGACTATCTTTCGGTAAGGACGCTGTGGTACGAAACGGATAACGGCACAGTATCAACAAATATCACAGCGGGAGTCCCGCAGGGATCAGTTCTTGGTCCACTGCTATGGAACGTCATGTATGACGGAGTGTTCAAGCTAAAGGTGCCCAAGGAGGCAAAGATCGTGGGCTTCGCGGATGACGTAGCTGTGGTAGTCCAAGCTGGAAATATTGATGAAGTGCAGCTCTATGCAAACGAAACCATCAGAACAGTAAAAACGTGGCTCGAATCCTTAGAGCTACAACTGGCAGAACAGAAGACAGAAGCGGTGTTGTTCAGCAGCAAGAGATCCAAAGAAGTTCTACATCTTAAAATTGGAAATAGCGAAATCATTTCTACGGACGCCATCAAATACCTGGGTGTGATAATCGAAAGCAGATTAAATTTTAAAAGGCATACGGACTACTCCTGTGAAAAGGCATCTAAGGTAGTAAGTTCATTGGCTAGAATGATGCCAAATATAGGTGGACCTAGGCATAGCCGTAGACTTCTACTATCAAGAGTTGCAAACTCTATACTTCTTTATGGAGCACCCTTGTGGGTAGATTCACTAAGGTGCAACTCCAGGAAAGATATGGTATCTATCTTCCGCAGAAGTTGCCTTCGAGTTTGTAGCGGGTACCGCACAATATCTCTGGATGCAGCATGTGTGATAGCGGGTATCATCCCGATCGACATAACTGCCAGGGAGTCTTCAAACATATACTCAGAAAAAAAGGAGAACCATCACATCCAGCCGAAAACTATTCGACAAACTGAAAGACTCAGGTCTATACTGAACTGGCAAAGAAGATGGGAACATTCTACATGTGGGCGGTGGACATATAGGTTAATCCCAAATGTGGAAAACTGGATGAATCGCAAACATGGGGAGATATGTTATCATCTGACACAGTTCCTAACGGGACATGGTGGCTACAGAAGCTATCTACATCGATTCGGTCACGATGACTCCGCGAGGTGTCCCGCTTGTCCAGATCAGGATGAAACTGTAGAACATGTAATGTTCAAATGCCAACGTTTTAATGGGGAGAGAAGGATTCTGGAATCACAATTGGGACGCAACCTATCACCTGAAAACATCGTGAATGTCATGCTGGAGTCAGAGAAAAACTGGAACAGCATTACAACTTTCATTACACTGGTAAACGAGTTATTGCGAAGAGAGGAACAGCTCAGGAATCTCAGACCAACACAACAATGAGCAGCAAAGAACAACAATGGAAGCAAAGTAAAATCAAAGGAACGAAAAAACAAATGGACGCGGCCAAACAGGCCACCCACCCTACGAAGTAATACCTAACGGCAGTCCCGTAGAGTGTGGAGTCGACGGTGGAGGTGGTTTTAGTCGGTAAAAATCCGACATATCCGCCTGGGACCTATCGAAGGTTTCCACCTCCAATCACAAAAAAAAAAAAAAAAAAAAAAAAAAAAAAAAAAAACACATACATACATACATACATACATACGCACATACTTACATACATACATACTCACATACATACATACATACATACACACATACATACATATATACATACATACATACATACATACATACATACATACATACATACATACACTTATTTGCTTAAATACTACTTATGAGAATAAAACTTAACCTAATATTGAGTGACTTTACAAAAGTTCACTCAATCACTTATTCTAGTACTTAGTATTAACTTATATGCAATCATACAGTATTGTATCAGGCAGAACAACTTGAGTCATTAATTTGTATTGCTGTGTAGTCAAGAATTTGCTAGTTCAGCATAACTGTAAAAATGTACGTTGAACTTGTCTTGTCAACATAAGTAAGCGAACGTTGACTGTTGTTTATTTCATAATATCAAATTGCACAAAAAGAATTTATGATCGCGACAACGTACTATGATTCAATATTGGTACTGACCTGTCTTAATAATATTTGTTTATGTTTTGAAAATAATTTTGTCTATAAATGAAAGAATGTATTAACAAACGAAAGAATGCATTATTAAAAGGAATGTATTATTAAATGAAATGTATGAATACACTACACCCCCAATCTTTCAGTTAACATTTTACAATTTTGTTTGAAATTCTAAAATTTTAATTTTATAATTAGTATTGTGGTTATTTTGTTGAACTATTCATGGTTTTTAATCCAAATTTTTACTATTTAATTAGGCTTAAGTTCATTAAATTTAATTTTCATTAAATTATTTTTATGAAGAAAGGAATTTTTACAACATGGAAGATTAATTAAAATTGTTATTGATAATTTTCATTCTTGACTGACCTGGGATTCGAAGCCAGGCTGGCTGGCGTGTGATTCGAACCCAGGCGGCTGGTTACCCTGACATGTTTCGACCTCAACCACTAGGTCTTCTCAAAGGGATTTGCCGTCTTACACTCGCAGCCATCGAAGACTGCTGACGTCAGTAGTCAAACATCAATCCTTAAACCAAATTGTATTTTAACCTTTGGTAGATCGAAATTTGCTTATTGAATGATTATCCATTTTTAATTGATCTCACATGTTTTTCCTTTACTTCCGTTTTTTCCGTACTTTTGTCAAGAATTCTTCTTGAAGTCCAAAGTACATTTTTTGTTTTTTATCATGTTTTTTGTCTTTCTTTTTCTTGTTGACATTTTTCAGCACAACTTGAAGGACAAATGAACACATAGAGCTTGTGCCTTAGCTTTAACAATAATTAGTATTGTAATTTTAATTTTATGTGTATTTAATGTGCTGTCTGCGTGGTACAATACTTATATGTTTTATTAAATTTGTCCTAGTATTTTTTTTTTATTTTATTAAGTATTACAATGTAATATTTTTTATGTTACATATTTTTTTAATAAATTTTTATGTACAATTTTGGTTTTTCCATTAATTCTTACTTCTACATTTACATTATCTATATTTATTATTTCATAAGGACCAATATATGGTGCTTCATTATTTCTTCTATTTTCTAATTTTACTAACACTAAATCTCCTATACTAAGATCTATTCTATTCATTTTATTGTACGATTCTATACTTCTATTTTTTTTTTGTTATTTCTATTAACTTTCTAGCATTTTCTAAAGAATGCTTTAACCTTGTCTTTAATTCATTAGCATAGTTTTCTAAATTGCAAACCTTTGGATGATTCATGACTTCATCCCCTGGCAACCTTGGTAATTTTCCGAAAACTAGCTCAAAAGGTGAGTACTCTGTGTCTACATGGGGTGTTACGTTGTATGCGAATGCATAGTAAGGAATCCACTCTTCCCAATTATCATCCTTTACAAATGATAGGAAATATTCATTCAGAACTCTGTGGTTTCTTTCCACAGTACCAAGAGTTTCATGATGGTATGGTGTTGATAATTTTTGTTCTATTTTCAACAGACTACATATCTCCTTAAGCAACTCGTTTGCAAATTCTGTTCCTCTATCTGATTTTAGTGTTTTAAATATACCATATTTTAATATCAAGTTTTCTGTTAAGCATTTTGCTATTGACTTTGCTTCCTTGGTTTCCATTGGTGCGGCTATTATGTATTTGGTTAGTTCACATTGCATAGTTAGTATATACCGGTAGTTTCCTGATGGTCGTAGAGGTCCAACTGTATCTATGACTATAGTAGAAAAAATATCCTTTGGTGTGTCTTTGATACATAATGGTTCCTTGGTGTGTCTCACCTGTTTATTTCTTTGACAAAAGTCACATTTTAATACATAATTTTTTACCATTTTGAACATATGTATTTCTGTTTTAATTTTATTAAAGTTTTTCTAACTCCGAAATGTCCTCCGCATGGTGTGCTGTGATACAATTTAATTAATTCATGTTTTTTATTTTCATTTTTAATTCTTTGAGGATTTTTATACAGTAGAATTCTGACGTCTTTTTCTTTACCTTTATTTATGATTTCTTTCAATCTTTCTATTTTTATTTTCTTAAATAACTCGTCACTTTTTCTAGTGCGAACTTTACACATTTCAATCTGCTTAAAACAGAAGGTAGTTTCTCCAACATATTATCTAAATAATAGGGATTATCGCTACATCTGACGGCCGTTTGATTTAATGCATGATTGTTTTCCACTACGAATTCTTTGGTCGACTTTTATAATATAAATTTTAACTCTCTTGCAAGTTTTATATCTTTTATGGATGTACAATCCCATATTTTGAGTTGATCAGACTCTTCAGGATTAATATTACCATTTTCTTTGGATCGATCTCTTCTCTGTTTGTTTTTCTTTTTATTTTCCTCATTTCTTATTTCCTCATTTTGTATTTCTTCATTTTGTATCATTTTCTTTTTCATATTTCTTGTGATCACCAGCGTTTTCTTTATATTTTCGTCAATTGTTTGAGGTACCATTGTTTTTAATATATCTGAGTCTATTTGTATTCTTGACAGTGCGTCTGCGTTAGTATTATTTTTTCCTTTTTTATAAACTATTTGGAAATCATAATCAGATAGTTCCAATCGGATTCTGGGTAATTTTGAGCTTGGGTTTTTGTGTGAGAATAATGCAATTAATGGACGGTGGTCTGTTACTACGATAAATTTTCTGCCGTATAAATAAGGTCTAAAAAATTGTATACCCTAATAGATTCCCAGTAATTCTTTTTCGATTACCGATTTATTCCTTTCGTATTTGTTAAGTGAGCGACTTGCGAATGATATTGGCTTATCCTCACCAATTTCTCCTTGCGATAATATAGCGCCTAAAGCAAATTCTGATGCATCCGTTGTTAGGACGAACGGTTTTTCGAAATATGGATACTGCAAAATAGGTGGACTAATAAGTTTATTTTTTAGAGTATCGAATGCTCTTTGACATCTTTCAGTCCATTCGAATTTTTGACCTTTTTTCAATAATTTGTTTAAACAATTCGCTATATCAGCAAAATTCTCAATAAATCGTCTGTAATAATTACAAAATGCCACAAATCTTCTTACATCGTCAGCATTCTTGGGTACGGGATATTTAGTTATAGCATCAAATTTTTCTGGATCTGGCTTAATTCCTTCTGAAGTTATTAAATGTCCTAGATATATTACCTCTGGTTTCAAAAAACAAAATTTTTTAGCATTAAGTTTCAAATTGTATTTTCTTAACCTTTCAAATACTTTTACGAGACTTTCGTTATGATGTTTTAGACTGCATCCGAATACTATTATATCGTCTACGTATATAAAAGCTTCGGATTCCAACCCAGATAAAGCTATTGTTAGCATTCGCTGAAAGATATTTTCAGACCAAATGGTAATCTTGTATATTGATAATGCCCATCAGGTGTTGAAAAAGCTGTATACGGGCGAGATTTTTGATCAAGTTCAATTTGGTGAAATGAACTTGTCATATCTAATGTTGAAAAGTATTTTGCTCTTCCTAATTTATCCAAAATGTCATCTAGACGAGATAAAGGAAATTTGTCGTATACAACTTTGTCGTTCATTTTTCTAAAATCGACAACTAATCTCCATTTCTTTAAATCTTTTTGTCCTTTTTTTGGAACTAGCAGCAGTGGTGCGTTATATGGGCTTAAAGATGGTTCAATAATGTTGCTTTCCAAGAGTTTCTTCACTTGCGAATTTATTTCTGCTGTCTGAGTTTGTGGTAATCTATAATTTTTTATACATATATACAGGACTACTGTCGTTCAATTTTATTGTCTGTTTATAAAAATTATTGATACCTAAGTATTCGTCTTCAGTATGGAATATTGACTGATATTCCTTTAATATATTTATTAGTTGCTTCTTGTTCTCATCGTTTACTTCATCCAGATTAAGTGTATTTAAAAGTTTTGTAAAACGACTGTTTGAACTTTGTTCGTCACTCTCCTTTTCATTAATGGTACATATATCGTAATATTTTAATGGGACGGTTTCTATCTTCAGATTCTCTATGAATACTATTTAATCGGTAACGTTTAATAATTTGATATGTTGATTTCCATATTTGGGTACTATTACATTTGCCAAAAATACTCCTTTGGTAACGTCTCTGTTTATAACAACGGTATCTTCTTCTAATACAATTGTGAATGGTAAAACTATTTCACTTCTTTGTGGTATTCTAATTTCATTTATTTTGTAAGTACTGTCATGCATCGGGATAATTACTGTTTCGTTGTTGATGTTAAATGCTAGCACATACTTGTCATAGTCAATATTGCATTTATATCTTATTAAACAATCTCTGCCAAGAATTCCATCTGTCTTTATTGGAAATTTACTTTCTACTAATTGTATTTTTTGACTAATTACATCGTTATTTATTTTAATCTTTATTTTTGTGGAACCCAGTGATTTAATTACATTTTCTGTGATTCTTGTTAAGTTGCAATAATCATCTTGATTTTCCTCATAACTTTCTAAAAATTGTTCTTTGCACAGCGAGACATCCGCTCCTGTATCAATCAAAAACGTAAGGCTGTTCTTAACGCCAGCGATATGTAAATTTACATAAGTTCTGAGGTTAGATGATATGCTATAGATTCTTTTCGTGTCTAGTTCATTCCCAATGGAGTCTCTGTGCGGGTTGACTCCGGGATTTGGAAGTTTCCCTGATCTTCCATGTGATTTATATTATAACTTCTGTTGTTTGTGTTTTGGCTCCTTTGGTTGTTGTTATTGCCTCTGTTATTATGATTTCTGTTATTGTTATTACCTCTGTTATTGCTGTTGTTAAAATTTATGTTACCATTGTTACTGTTGTTGTTATGATTTCTGTTATTATTGTTACCGTGGTTGTTATAATTTCTGTTGTTGTAGCCTGGTGTTTTGGTCAAACACATTTTTGCAAAATGGTTGAATTTTCCACAATTATGACATTTATTTCCATCTGCGGGGCATTTACCATTATGGTTTCCTCCACATTTTCTACAGTTTCTGTTTAACGAATTTTGATTCTGTTGTGTTTTGTAATGTAGTATCCGTTGTTGTTCTACGCGAGATGAAGCGCTTTCGGCAATTTTCAAAGCTTCAGAAAATGTCGTTACTTGGCTTGCGTAGATAGTAGATATTAATTGTGGGTCAGTTAACCCATTCAAAAATGCATTGAAAGCTATTTTATTGTTTGTGCTTACTATAGTGCTCCGACTAGATTCACCTTGTTCTAATACCTGCACCTCGTTTAATTCTGTAATGAGTTTCTCTATTTTTGCAGCAAAACCCAATATGTTGTTATCCTTTTGTGATATCCGTGTTATTTCATTTAGCAAAGTGTTTGAGGTCTTTAATGATTTATATGTTGTTTTCAAAATTCTAATTAGTTCTTCTATGGTTGTAGGTACCTGTATTTGTTTAATTCGGTTTTGTACATTTAATCCCAATCTTGATTTGAAAACAAAATTGAAAAAAGAAATATGCTTATCTGATGAAATAGATGCAAATACCATTTCCAAATTTGATAAAAATGTTTGCAATTCATTAGTTTTACCCGAAAATATTGGTATTAACTTTGTGATAGTTGAAAGCTCATTTAAATCTAAGGATGCCATGACTACGACTTGTCTTTTCTGTATTAAAGATTTCCTATCTAAATGTATTTTTAATAAATTGAGTGCTTCTTCTTTTAATTTTCTAAATTCATCTACTATTCCTTTATCCTCTGAATCCTTTATGTTGATATTTAAATCTCAATTTTCTCTATCTCTAGCTTTTTTTCATTAATAGTATCTGCAGTATAGGGTCTTCCTATTGCTTTTCTTGCATTAATTATAATCTGATTCAGTTGCTCTATGAATTCCATTTAGAAAAATCTCTTATGACTAATTTCACAAATTTTAATATTTTCATATCCAAAACTACGATTATAGGGGCTAAGATTACAAATATAACTATCCAGCCTATATATCTATTGTACAATTCTTTGAAAACATTCATTATTTATTTTAAACTTAGAACGGTAGTATATTTTTTATTGAGAAAATTCTTTCTATTTGTCTTCCTATAAAATTTTGAATTTCTTTTACACTTCGTTCTATTGCACTAACAATGCTAACTTTAATCCAAAAACCTATCAATGTGACAACTGTAGTGTGCACATACATATAGCGTACCACATTTAGTCGATAACGCAGGCACACTGCATAATTGTAACTACAAGTGTCAACAAAACAAATATCAATTTACATCACTTGTAGTTGAAGGCATGTTAACCAGACATTGAGTGACTTACTTAATATTGAGTGAACATAATGAAAGACTCATTGTGATTGGTTAACATGCAACTATATTGATTAACATTAGATATCTACATGGTACCGAAAGAGTAAAATATATAATTATGATAAGCTAGAATAAGTTAGAGAAACTAAACTGTATTCTCATAAGCTGTATATAAACCTTTACATTGACTTTAATAAATCAGACTAAAACTTACAACCAAATCGGCACAAGCTGGCCTAGTATTATTTTTGTCTCAAAAGATTTTGGCAGTTCTTTCGAACGCCTAATTTATTGGCTGGAACCCCTACAGCTAGCAATAACCGAGGGTTATAGGGACTTTGAAATATCATTTGAGTCGTGTACACCACATGGCTGAATTAAATCCCATAACACCACATGGCGATCCTGCAGACCGAAACTTAGGATTTTCAGAACAACTGTCTACTACGTCGTTAAAAGAAAAACCACATTGAACAAACAAAGGTAGAAGAATTTTCAATTAAAATTTAAAAAAAAAAAAAAAAAAAAAAAAAAATATTATTTACAAATCAAGACACTCCAGAAGGAGAAAACTATTAAGTAAAATATATCTTGTAAATTAATTGAAAAATATAATAATAAAAATTTGAATGGATATAAATTTTTGGGTGACAATTTTAGAAATAATGGGTAAACCACAGAGCAAAGTGGAAATACAAGAAACAGTAGTTAATAACGGAAATTTAGAAAACAATAACAAACCAATGTTCCCAGAATACATAATAACATTAGGTATAGAACTTATTGTTTTATATGTAGCATATAAGGTGAATAAGTATTTTAAAGGATATGTCTTAAAATATAACAATAGAGCAAATAATGCTATTACTGATGTATAAATTCAACAAAAAAAAAAAAAAAAAAAAAAAAAAAAAATATTAATAATAAAAACCTATTCATAAAAATAATAAAAATTAAGATTATAACAATAATTAAGCTAAAATAAATTTAATAGCAGTAAGATTTTTTTTTAACAAAATAAAATGAAATAAAATATATAATTATGATATGGTAATGGAAGAAAATTTAACAGAACTAAGGGAAATATTAAAAACTCTAAAGAAAAGTCCAGGAAGGACATATACAGGAACAACTATACAAATAATATTAGAAACTATTGAAAATATAAGAGAACAATTTTTAACAGCACAAATTGAAAAGAAAAATGAAAAGGAAACAGTAGCATTAAAATTAGAATTTGATAACGTTTACAAAAAGATAAAAGAATATTTAATACAAGACACTAAAGAATCAGATACAAAGATGGCATCATTTAGTTTAGAAACCGTTTCCAAAGCACTACCTCTATTCAATGGTAACTACATAGAATTAGATAGTTTTTTAATCACAGCACAACTTATTAATAAGACACTGTCCACCGAAGCAAAGACAGACTTTCTTCAATACATATACCATATAATATGCCAAGGAAAAATGAATATAAATTCATACAAAGAAAAAATAACAGCAATAATAGATAATTTAAATCAACTAGGTATTAAAGAATTAGGGAATGAAGTTTCTGAAGCCGAAAAGAATGTAATAATAAAACTAAATAACAAATTAGCACTGGATACATTCAAAAAGGGACTAAATGAAAACTTTAAAGCGACCATATACGCTGCTCGACCAAGTAACTTACAAGAGGCATCCGAACTTGCATTAGAATTGGAGAATGAACATAAATTGAGTCAAAACACTATATTGCAGTTAAAAAGAGATCAAACACATAATAACTATAGAAACCACCATTTCAATTACAATAATTTTCCTAGAAACAATAATTTCAACCAAAGAAATAATAGCAATTCAGCTGGAAATAACAATTCCAACAATGGACATAATAACTTTAATCCCAATAGAAACAATACTTACAACCAAAGAAATAATAGAAATTCATCTGGAAATAACAATTCCAACGATAGACATAATAACTTTAATCCTAATAGGAACAATAACTTCAATACGAACAGTAGAAGAACACAATACGACAATTATGGAAACAGTAGAGACAGACAAATACATTCCATACACTATTCGGGAAACCCAACAGGCTCGGAATACCAAGATATTCCGGACAGCCAAGACTGAACGTTTACAAAATATCCACTAATAACACGAATTTCATAATCACCAAATACAAGAATAAACAATTGACATTTCTTATAGATACTGGTGCCGACATATCAATATGTCGCATGCAAACAAGCTTTGACGGAGAACAGTTCGATCCAGAAGAAAAATGCAAATTTACGGGGATCACTACGGAGGAAATTCACTCATTAGGGACAATAAATCTAGAACTAACACTGACTGAAGAAAAATGCAGTCACCCCTTTCAGTTAGTAAAAACAGATTTTCCAATAGAGACAGACGGCATTATAGGTAGAGATTTTCTACAAAAATATCTTTGTAAAATAGACTACGAAACTTTTACAATATCATTATTTACAAATAATACTACTATAACCCTTCCAATGCATACAAAAGCTCTTACGTCACTACATATAAAAATACCTCCAAGAACAGAAATAATACAAGCGATAAAATTACACTTAACTGAAGATAGCGTAATTTTTAATAATGAACTAAAACAAGGTGTGTTCTTAAGTAATTCAATAGCACCCAGCAACGGCATGACACATATTAAAATATTAAACACAACAGACGAGGAAACAAATTTAAAGGGCATTCACTTACAAACTGACTCACTGAAAAACTACGACATATTACGTTACAATTGTGACAACGACTCTAAACGTTTTCAACAAATACTAAATGACTTACAGTTAGACAATAATGGTGACTATGCAAAAACAGAATTAATAAATATTTTTGAAAAATATCAAAATGTCTTTCACCTCGAAAATGAAAAATTGACAGTAAACAATTTTTATAAACAAACAATTACAACCTCAGATAATACACCGGTATACATAAAAAACTACAGACTACCACACTCCCACACAGGTATTATAAATGAACAAGTACAAAAAATGCTTAGTGACAATATAATAGAACCATCAATTAGTCCATACAATGCTCCACTCCTTTTGGTACCAAAGAAAAACACGGAAGACAAAAAGAAATGGAGACTCGTAGTGGACTTTAGGAAACTAAACAACAAAATATTGGATGACAAATTCCCACTAACCAGACTAGAAGACGTCTTAGACAAACTTGGCAGAACCAAATGGTTCTCTACACTAGACATGACCAATTCATTTCATCAAATTGAATTGAACAAAGACTCAAGACCACTTACAGCTTTTTCCACAGCACAAGGACATTACCAATTTAAAAGATTACCTTTCGGACTAAAAATTTCTTCAAATAGCTTTCAAAGAATGCTCACAATAGCACTCTCAGGCTAGAATCAGAAGCATTTCTGTACGTAGACGACATAATAGTATTCGGATGTAGTTTGAATCACCACAACCAGAACTTAATAAGAGTCTTAGACAGATTGCAAAAATATAATTTAAAGCTTAACCCTAAAAAATGTTGCTTCCTAAAACCAGAAGTAGTCTATCTTGGACACTTAATAACAAAAAATGGTGTAAAAACTGACCCATCTAAATACAAAGTAATTAAAGACTATCCAACACCAACAAATGCAGACGAAGTAAGACGATTCGTTGCATTTTGCAATTACTACAGGAAATTCATACCAAATTTTGCCGACATAGCAAAACATCTAAACGCACTATTAAAGAAATCAGCAGTTTTTAAATGGACAGAACAATGCCAACATGCTTTTGAAGAACTGAGGAACAAACTTATGAACCCACCAATATTACAATACCCTGATTTTAATAAACCCTTTATTTTAACAACTGACGCTTCAAACTTTGCGTTAGGCGCTGTATTATCCCAAGGAGAAATAGGCCAAGATTTTCCTATCTCATATGCAAGTAAATCGTTACAAAAACATGATTTAAATAAACCTGTAATTGAAAAAGAACTTTTAGCAATACACTGGGGTATTAATTTTTTTAGACCATACCTATACGGTAGAAAGTTCATAGTAGTAACTGATCATAGACCTTTAATCTCCCTATTTTCGCACAAAAACCCTTCGTCAAAAATGACCAGGATTAGATTGGACCTAAGCGACTATGATTTTACAATCATCTATAAGAAAGGACAAATGAATACAAACGCTGACGCGCTCTCGAGAATAGAAATCAACTCAGAGATACTAAAAACCATGATACCAAAAGACAATGTCGAAACGGAAAGAAAAACACTAGTAATAACCAGTTCAATGAATAAACAAAATGAGGAAAATATAATAAATAAACAAAAAAATGAAGATAAGAATGAGCAAAATAAGAACAAAACATGCATGAAAAAGAAAAGTATGGAAAAAAGCACATCTCAGGAGTCTGATCAACTTCAAATATGGGAATGCGTATCCATGAATGACGTCAAAAATATAAAGAAGTTACAATTCAATATTATAGAAGAAATTGAAGAAAAGGATATATTTATTGAAGATAATATAGTGCACATAGGACGTAATGATAATTCTACGAAACCAGTTTCGGCCAGGAAGAAATTACGTACCCAAACCATGAAAAATGAAAATATAAAGCTAGCAATTTACAGTGATAAATCAGCGAAACTAGATTCGATACTGAAGAAACTGATATCAAAAATGAATAAAGAAAATAATAAGGAATTAGCACTCAAGAGTGAAGATAAAATATTTGAAAACTATAGTAAAGAAGAATTAAAAGAAGCATATGCAAAAATTAAAATAAAAAACAAAAATCCTCAACTAAAAATACTAATATATAACGCCCCTAAAAGAATAACAGACGACATTATAAAATATAAACTAATTGACGAATTCCTCAATGCCACACACGCAGGCCACTTAGGAATTAGAAAAACAGTCATTAAACTAAAACAGCGGTATATTTGGAAAAACATGAACAAAATGGTAAAGAAATTTGTGTCATATTGCGACATTTGTGCCAAAAACAAACAAACAAAACACATAAAAGAACCACTTACATTAACAGACACACCAAACAATAGTTTTGAGACAATTTCAATTGATACTGTAGGACCTCTTAGTATTTCAAACGAGTACCGGTACATCTTGACAATGCAATGTGAGTTGACTAAATTTGTTGTGGCACACCCCATGCCAACAAAAGATGCACATACAACAGCAAAAACATTGGTTGAACAACTAATATTAAAATATGGTCACTTTAAGGTACTTAAGTCCGACAGAGGAACAGAATTTGTAAACGAAACCATGAAAAATGTTTGCTCAATTTTGAAAATCAAACAGATTTTCTCAACCCCTTATCACCACGAGACAGTAGGTTCCATAGAAAGAAACCATAGAGTTTTGAACGAGTTTTTGTTAACTACAGCAAATGACCATGAATGGGACAAATGGATTCCATATTTCACTTTTGCCTACAATACGGCACCACATGTGGCCACAGGCTACTCACCGTTTGAATTGGTTTACGGTAAACTACCATGTTTACCATCAGATAAAATAGAAAACGTACGAGCATTTTACAATTACGATGATTATGTCCAAGAACTAAAAAAGAGACTACAATTCGCCTTAAGTAAGGCAAGAGAACTAATAATTAAGAGTAAAGAAAAAAGAATTAGTAATGACAGAAATCATACTAAATTTAATTTAAAAGTAGGAGAATTAGTTTTAATGAAAGTAGAAAATAGGAAAAAACATCAAAGTCCATACAAAGGACCATATAGGATCATAGAAAGAAATGGTGTAAACACCACAATAGATTATAACGGTACATATAAGGAAATACATAACAATAATTTAAAACCATATCCTATTAAATAACAAAAACTATTACAACTACATAATAATAAAAATTAAAACCAATATAACAATTATAATTTGTCAATAAATTTAAGAAGTTTTGTAACGATATCATGTAGATAGAAAGAAAAATTCCTCCCATAATTTCTCTCTTAAGGGTGAGGGTGTAGTGTGCACATACATATAGCGTACCACATTTAGTCGATAACGCAGGCACACTGCATAATTGTAACTACAAGTGTCAACAAAACAAATATCAATTTACATCACTTGTAGTTGAAGGCATGTTAACCAGACATTGAGTGACTTACTTAATATTGAGTGAACATAATGAAAGACTCATTGTGATTGGTTAACATGCAACTATATTGATTAACATTAGATATCTACATGGTACCGAAAGAGTAAAATATATAATTATGATAAGCTAGAATAAGTTAGAGAAACTAAACTGTATTCTCATAAGCTGTATATAAACCTTTACATTGACTTTAATAAATCAGACTAAAACTTACAACCAAATCGGCACAAGCTGGCCTAGTATTATTTTTGTCTCAAAAGATTTTGGCAGTTCTTTCGAACGCCTAATTTATTGGCTGGAACCCCTACAGCTAGCAATAACCGAGGGTTATAGGGACTTTGAAATATCATTTGAGTCGTGTACACCACATGGCTGAATTAAATCCCATAACACCACACAACTAATCCTAATACTAACAGCGTAACACAAAATTTTTTCATTTTTATTTATCTGTCTGTCGCGCTCGTTGAAGATAGACGTGTTTTCTAAGCTCGGCATACGGTTTATTTATTTTTTATAAAAACGTGAACAAATAAAGTATAGAAAAAATAAAGTAAATAAAAGAAAAGAAAAAATACATGTATGTACATACATACACATACATACACATTTTTTATTCTCGGTGTTGATAAACAATAACAAATAAGAAGAGCACAACTGTAAACAGTAAAAAAAAAAAAAACTCTTATGAGTGCAAACAGTGCAAAAACAATTAAGCATAATGATAGAAATGCATATATCACAGTGACTGTTAACGAAACAAATGCAGAAATAAAAAAAAGAGTCGATGATAGCAAATACCTAACGGCTAAACCTATTACCCGTACGCGATCCCTCTCACCTTCTGTTTTTAATAATACGGTTGATACACTAACAAATATAAAACCTTCAAGCATTGCCTCAACGGCAAAAACAATTTTAATAAGTGATAAAAATATTAACCCTCAATCAGGCACAATAGAAAACTCTGAATCACCTTCGGTGTCTAATAATACGGTTGATTCGAATACAATAAAAAATATAAAACCTGCAAGCGGTGCCTCAGTGGCAGAAACGATTTTAACAAGTGATGAAAAGATTACCCCCAAATCAGGCATGATGGAAAACTCAGTATCACAGGTGAAAAGCGGTCAAAAGCCTCAAGTACAAGTTGGAATGGATAGGTACATAACAGTGCTAAAACTGGGTCGCAGCCCAACTTCTTCTGCAGTTGCTTCTGTCCCAAAAGTTTTAAAAGAGGGTACAGCTGATAGAATAAGTTCTCAAAATCGGTTTGCAATTTTGGAAGAGGAATCCTCGGAAGCACAAAACGTTACAAAATCTTCTAAGCCACCCCCGATATATCTTAGAGAGCAAAACTCAAGTGATTTAATAAAGAATTTGATCTCGGTAATAGGTGAAAATTCTTTTTATGTAGCTGCAATAAAACGTGGTAGTATAAATGAAACTAAAATACAAGTTAATCGTGAAGATGATTTTCGTAAAGTAATAACTAAATTAGAAGCACTAAAAAAAAACTTCTATACATACCAACTGAAGAGCAGTAAAGGTCTTCAGGTAGTGATAAAGGGCATTGATTCATGCGTAGACCCAGGTGAAATAAAAACGTTTTTAGAAGAGAAGGGCTTTAAAATTAAAAATGTAGTTAATATTAAAAATAGACGAAAAAATCCCCAGCCACTATTTCGAGTGGAGTTAGAACCCGGCGACGTTAAGCTTAAAAAAAACGAAACTCATCCCATTTACAGTCTGAAATATATCCTGTATAGGAAAATAACGATAGAGGAGCCGCATAAAAGGAACGGTCCCGTGCAATGTTTAAACTGCCAAGAATTTGGTCACACTAAGGCATACTGCCATTTAACACCTGTTTGCGTTGTATGTGGAGAATTGCATGGTACAGCTCTCTGCGATAAGTCTAAAAACGACCCTAATGTAAAAAAATGCAGCAACTGTGGTGGTAATCACACTGCCAACTATAGAGGATGCCCTGTATACTCTATCGTCAAGCGCTCGGTTGGACCGAAACCTAATCCACCTCATATTCAGGAAACAAATCAAAATAATACTAATGACATTCAGGTACCGCAGCCTAGTAATGACAGAACATCCTACGCTAACGCCCTAAAATCAAACCATATGCCAATGCAAGGTGATTTGCCAAATAATGATGAGACCCCAGTTTCTAATTTAAGTCGTCTAGAAAAAACCATGGAAACACTAGTACAAACAGTAACAAACTTTACGAATACAATGGGTAATATGATGCAGGAAATGTTAAGAATGCAATCGATGTTATTGCAAGCTGTACTTAACAAGCCATGAATTGTTTAAAAATTTGTTTTTGGAACGCAAACGGCATTCGCCAACATAAAAATGAACTAGAATATTTTCTTAAAAGTAAACAAATGGATGTAATGATGGTTTCTGAAACTCATTTGACCTCAAGAAATACGTTTAAAATTAATGGTTATATATTATATGATACCAAGGACCCTCGAGATAGAGCTTGTGGAGGTTCTGCTATTTTGATAAAAACCCGAATCAAACACTACTTAATGTGTGATCATCGTGAAGATTATCTGCAAGCAACGAATATTTGTGTTGAAGAGCTAAATCGAAACTTTGTACTTTCATCTTTATACTCTCCACCTAGATTTTCAATATCAGAAAGCCAATATTGTAAATATTTTAAATCATTAGGACCCTGTTTCCTAGCCGCTGGCGATTACAACGCTAAACATACCTTCTGGGGTTCACGGCTCATTACACCAAAGGGTCGTGTTTTGTATAATACAATGTCTAAAATGGATTTAAATGTGGTCGCGAGTGGACAACCAACTTATTGGCCTACTGATCAGCAAAAAATTCCAGATGTCATCGATTTTGGCGTGGTTAAAAACATCCCCGCAGAAACGATTCACGTTGAAGCTTCTTTAGAATTATCTTCTGATCACACACCTACAATTCTTACCATATCAAACCCTTATAGAATTGTATCTCCGTCTGGTTACTTAGTGACGTCAGCCACACAAATAAATTGGTTAAAATATAAAAAATATCTCAGTACCCACTGCACTGAAAATATTCCGCTTAGAACACCGGAGAATGTGAATCTTTCTATTGTAAATTTTGACAATTATCTCAAACTAGCTGTTCAACATTCTAGCATAGCCCGCAAAAATATCAAAAATAGTAAAATATATTCTACTGATGTCGAGCGTCTCTTGACTGAAAAAAGGAGAGTTCGAAGAGAGTGGCAATTGCACAGATCCCCTCAACTTAAAAATTTACTAAAAGAGTGCACAAAAAGGCTAAGAAACTTACTGCAGTCTCAAAAAACGGCTTCTCTGGAAAAATATCTTAAGGAACTCGATGCAACTTCTCAATCTGATTACTCATTATGGCGTGCAGCTAGAAATCTTAAAAGACCAGTTATCACTAAACCACCATTAAGAACCTTAAATGGACGTTGGGCACGAAATGACATAGAAAAAGGAAATATTTTCGTTAATCATTTGAAAACCGTATTTACCCCTCATACATCTTTCGATACTGCGGTCGAGTTACCACCTGTTGCTGTTAGATCAGCTGTTCCACTAAGGTTTGAAGTAAGAGAAATCGAGAAGGCTATTCATGATTTAAACCCCAAGAAAGCCCCTGGTTTTGATAAGATCAGTAACAAAATGCTTTTGGAGCTACCCAGCATAGCAAAGAAAATTATTCTACTAATTTTTAATGCTATTTTACGCCTTGAATACTACCCACAAGAGTGGAAAGTATCCTTAGTTACCATGATACCTAAACCAGGAAAGGATCCCACAAAAGTTGAGTCATATAGACCTATAAGCTTATTGTCTAATATATCAAAGCTTTTTGAGAAACTTCTAGTGTCTAAATTAACGCCGATTTTAAATGGTAACAGATGTATTCCCAATCATCAATTCGGTTTTAGAAGAAAACACAGCACAATTGAACAAACTCATCGAATAGTAAATGTCATAAGAAAAGCCTTTGAAGAAAAAAAATATTGCTCAGCACTCTTCATCGATGTGTCTCAAGCTTTTGATAAAGTCTGGCATTAAGGTTTACTACTGAAATTGCAGCAAAACTTACCAGCAAATATACACAAGCTGTTAGAAAGCTACTTAGTCGGTCGTCAATTTATTATTAAAGAAGGCGCATTTTTAAGTTCTCCACAGCCAATTAACGCTGGAGTCCCACAAGGCAGCATCCTGGGCCCTCTTTTATACTTAATTTATACTTCGGACTTGCCAACAAACAGCTACACCCATACCTCAACATTTGCGGACGACACAGCTTTTCTAAGCGTACACGCAAACTGTCAAGAAGCATCTCGTTATCTACAGGATCATATATTTGAACTAGAAAGGTGGTTAAAAAAATGGAGGATAAAGATCAATGAGCAAAAATGCGCACATATAACATTCACATTGCGTCGGGAAACATGCCCCCCTATTAAAATAAATAATCAAATAATACCCCAACACTCGCATGTAAAATACCTCGGTATACATCTAGATCGGCGTTTAACGTGGAAATGGCATATAGAAGCGAAATTAACTCAAATGAAACTAAAAGCAATCCAAATTAATTGGCTTATTGGAAGAAATTCTGTTCTTAGTCTCGATTGCAAACTTCTACTCTACAACTCTATCTTAAAGCCAATTTGGTGCTACGGTATTCAGTTATGGGGCACTGCCTCGGCTTCTAACATCGAAAAAATTCAAAGGCGCCAAAATAAACTTCTTCGAATAATCACAGCCGCCCCCTGGTACGTCAAAAACTCAAATATCCACAAGGATCTCAATGTGCCATTAGTAAAAACTATGATAACGAAATATGCAGTAAAATATTTAAAAAGGCTGGAACTGCACCCAAATCCATTAGCTAGAAATATTTTAAATTATGGCGGCCACACTCGCTTAAGAAGAAGAGACACTGCAGCACTCACCCAATCAGATGAGCGATAAACACCTATATATGTAAACAGAAACCGTGATGACTAAATCTTTTGTGTTTGGCACTGGCAGGACATAAAGCAAATATTAGGATAAGATTTGATTAATTATTGTTAGTTCATATCTAATATATGAAGATTCAATAAATAAATAATGAAAAAAAAAAAAAATTTTTATTTATCAAAAGTGCTCTTATAATGCTTATCTGCCCACTTTATACTGAGTTTCATTTCCAAAAGAGTCTTGTTCATATCATACCACTCTTCTATTGTCGGAGTTCCTTCTATACCTATTCTCTTCCAAATTTCTGTTAGTAATTTTACTTTCTTTTCTGCACTTAGCTCAGCAGGTTCTTGATAATCCCAGTTTACCGGGTTTTTTGGTTTAATTTTATTTCTTCTATACATTTAATGTTTTTTTTTTAATTGTTTTTATTTTATTTTAATTAAATTAAAGTTTGGATTTTACATATAAATTTTGGTAGAAAAAAAAAATTTCTTTTATCTTTACAATATTTTCACTTTGGTTTTGAACAATTCTGCTTATTTTTCCTATTCATATTCTATTACATCAGTTATATATATTTTTTTATCCATAGTACAAATGAATATGCTATGGTTGTTAAAGTTGACACTGTAAGTACTACTGCTAATATTATTTTACTTATTTTAAGCAAAATATACGCTGCTATTAATGATAGTATAAAAAGTTTTAAGCTTTCAAACATTTACGTTCTATTTTTTTTTTCTTTTTTAGATCTTTCAGTTCAATTTTTAAATTTTCTATTTTTAAAAGTAATTGTTGTTTATTTTTTTCTCATATTTGATCATGTCCTGGAATATCGTAGGTTCCTTCTTCTTTCTATTTATTAATCCTCCCCTTGATTTTTTTATGTTCGGCAGCGGGAATATGGGCACTGCTATTTCATTCTGCTGTGGAGGTTTTATCTTCTTAGGCTTTGGTCCTGCGTAGAGGATTTCCGGCTTCTCATTGGTACGCCCTTCTTCCAATAACCGAGCCCAGCGTGCTTCGGCTTCCTTTAGATTTTCAAGGATTTCTTCCCAAGTCTCGTTCATTAAAAAAAAAAATATCTTTATATGGAAAGGATATTTAAAAAAAAAATTTCTTAATAGATTCCAGCTAAGCATAAGCTATGTATGCTGGGTCTATTTTCCTGGTGCTCTTATAACCAGATTATAGCAAATTTCTTTGCTGTTCTATCCGGTTTAGAGCAGGATCGCCATGTAGTGTTTTAATTCTTTGAAGAAAAACATTAGCGAGTTAATTGATGGATAATAATTGATTAATTTTATTTACAAAACTTATTTGCTTAAATACTACTTATGAGAATAAAACTTAACCTAATATTGAGTGACTTTACAAAAGTTCACTCAATCACTTATTCTAGTACTTAGTATTAACTTATATGCAATCATACAGTATTGTATCAGGCAGAACAACTTGAGTCATTAATTTGTATTGCTGTGTAGTCAAGAATTTGCTAGTTCAGCATAACTGTAAAAATGTACGTTGAACTTGTCTTGTCAACATAAGTAAGCGAACGTTGACTGTTGTTTATTTCATAATATCAAATTGCACAAAAAGAATTTATGATCGCGACAACGTACGATGATTCAATATTGGTACTGACCTGTCTTAATAATATTTGTTTATGTTTTGAAAATAATTTTGTCTATAAATGAAAGAATGTATTAACAAACGAAAGAATGCATTATTAAAAGGAATGTATTATTAAATGAAATGTATGAATACACTACAATACATACATACATACATGCATACATACATACATACATACATACATACATTCATAAATACATAAATACATACATACATACAACCATACATGCATACATACATACATACATACATACATACATACATGCATACATACATACATGCATGCATGCATACATACATACATACATACATACTTACATACATACATACATACATACTTACATACATACATACATACATACATACAAACATACATACATACATACATACATACATACTTACATACATACATACATACATACATACAAACATACATACATACTGTAGTGTATGAGGGGTGGCAGGATCGCCATGTAGTGTATGAGGGGTAGCAGGATCGCCATGTAGTGAGTGAGGTTAATGGCAGGATAGTGTAGGATGTGAAGTGTATATTCCCTAATGTGTATTGGTCCCTATAGCCCTTATTTTGTTTAAATAGCTGTTAGGGTACCAGCTGATTAGTAAGGCGTTCAAAGGAACTGCCGAATTTGGATGAGTCTTTAAATTAAAACCAGGCAAGTTATTGCCGAATTAAGTTATTAATTTTAAGTCTGATTTATTTTCAATTTACTGGTGCTTATATACTATACATGAGATTTTAACTTAACCGTTCTAACTTAGTTTAATTATTTACATTTCTCTATTTGTCTTTGTCGGTCATATGGAGATATCAATAGATTGTATCAATAACAAGCCCTCATGACCAGTCTCGCCAATCGGAATGTTGGACGTTGGAATGCACTCAATTTACACTCAATTTTAATGTCATTCACTTACATTCCGATTGTCGTCATTTGTTTATACCGTTATTTGATATTTAATATACCCTACTCTATATAAGTTGGTAAGTGTTGGTTTTAGAGTAGTTTAAGGGTATGCGGTGGCGACTTATGACCGCTAAGAGAAAAATTAGGGGATTGATTTTTCTTGATATATTCATAATACCGACAATGTTTATAAAATAGTTCTTAGTTTCTATTTACATATATTATAATCTTACAAAGTAGTTCTTATATAGTATTTAATATTTTAATAGTTTTATAATTTGTATTTATATGAGTTATAAATTTTAAAGTAGTTCTTAATGTAATTAATATTTAATTTATAATTATTTAATTATTTAAAAATAGTAGTAAAAATAGTATCTTATAGTACTTAATTATTGTCTCTTAGGCCTATATATGGTTTTAGTTGATTGTTATGGAATTCTTTTTCAATTCCGTGGTAGTCTATTATAGTATTTACACCGTTATTTCTAATTATTCTATATGGGCCTTTGTACGGGCTTTTATTCTTTTTCCTATTCTCTACTTTTATTAAAACTAAATCTCCTATTTTTAGATTTAAACTACTGCTATATCTATTTTCCATGTTTCTTTTTTCTTTTATTTTATCTGTGAAATCTTTAGCTCTAATCAAAGAATATTTTAATCTTTGTTTCAGCTCTTTTGCATAGTCATCATAATTGTATATTTTGTTATTATCAGTTTCATAAAATTCTGATGGTAGGCATGGCAATCTACCATATACCAATTCAAATGGTGTGTAACCAGTGTCTATGTGTGGAGCCGTGTTGTAGGCAAAAGTAAAATAGTTTATCCACTTATCCCATTCGTAATCATTTGCTGTTGTTAGCAAGAATTCATTGAGAACCCTGTGATTTCTTTCTACCGCACCCATTGTTTCATGGTGGTAAGGGGTTGAAAATGTTTGTTTGATATCGAGTAGTGAACATATGTTATGCATGAGTTCGTTTTTGAATTCTGTCCCGTTGTCTGATTTGAGCACCTTAAATTTACCGAATTTTAAAATTAATTGTTCTACAAGTGTTTTGGCAGTTGTAAGTGCGTCTTTTGTTGACATTGGGTGAGCAATAATGAATTTTGTTAGCTCGCATTGCATTGTCAATATGTATCGGTATCCGTTTGAAATACGAAGAGGTCCTACAGTATCAATTGATATTGTTTCAAAACTGTTGCTCGGTGTGTCCGTTATTGTAAGTGGTTCTTTAATGTGTTTGGTTTGTTTGTTTATAGTACACTTGTCACAGTATTTTACGAATTGCTTTACCATCTTATTCATGTTTTTCCAAATGTATCGCTGTTTTAATTTAATAATTGTTTTTCTTATTCCTAAGTGGCCTGCGTGTGTGGCGTTGTGGAATTCATCGATGAGTTTATATTTCAGTATGTCATCTGTTATTCTTGTTGGGGCATTGTAAATTAATATTTTTAGTTGAGGACTTTTGTTGTTTATTCTTATCTTTGTATAGGCTTCTTTAAAATCTTTCATTGTATATACTTTAAATATTTTATCATTCTTTGCTAGCGCTAGTTCTTTTATATTTTCCTTGTTCATTTTAGATATCAGTTTCCTCAGAATCGAATCTAGTTTCGCTGAGTTATCGCTGAATCTTGCATGCATATTATTATCATTTTGTATGTTTTTGGCATGTAACTTCTTCATAATCGAATCTTGTTTCGATGAATTATCATTACATCCTTTATTCATATGATTATTATCTTGGGTACGTGATTTCTTCATAGTCGAATCTTGTTTCGATGAATTATCATCACGCCCTATGTGCACAACGTTATCTTTTATATATATATCTATATCCTCTATATTTTCAAATTTATTAAACTGTACTTTCTTCATTTTCTTGACGTCATTTATGGATGTGCATTCCCATATTAGAAGTTGATCAGACTCCTGAGAGATGCATTTTTCCACATTATTTCTATTCGCGTACGCTTTATTTATATCTATTTCTTCATTATCATCAACTTTATTTGCCTCATTATTTGTAACTTTATTTGCCTCTTTTTCATTTCTCTTTGTCATTGCCCTTGTGTTTATTAGAATTCTTTTTTCTTTTTCATCATTTTCTAATGGTATCATTTGTTTTAGTACGTCTGAGTTTATTTCTATTCTTGATAATGCGTCCGCATTAGTGTTAATTTTTCCTTTTTTATAAACTATCGTAAAGTCATAATCGCTTAAATCTAGTCTAATTCTTGTCATTTTTGATGAGGGATTCTTATGTGAAAATAGTGATATCAATGGTCTATGGTCTGTTACCACTATGAATTTTTGACCGTATAAATATGGTTTGAAGAAATTTATTCCCCAGTGAATTGCGAGCAATTCTTTTTCAATAATGGGTTTGTTCATATCATGCTTTTGAAGTGATTTACTTGCGTAAGAAATAGGTAAATCTTTTCCAATTTCACCTTGTGATAAGACTGCTCCTAACGCGTAGTTTGAGGCGTCAGTCGTCAAAATAAAAGGTTTGTCAAAATTTGGGTACTGTAAAATTGGTGGGTTCATTAATTTTTCTTTTAGAGTGTCAAAAGCGTTTTGGCATTCATTTGTCCATAAGAATTTTACTGATTTTCTCAATAGCATATTTAAATGTTTTGCAATGTCCGCAAAATTCGGTATGAATTTTCTATAATAGTTACAGAATGCAACGAAACGTCTAACTTCATCTGCGTTTTTAGGTATTGGGTAATTCTTTATAACTTCATATTTAGCTGGATCTGTTTTCACACCGTCTTTTGTTATTAAATGTCCTAAGTAAACTACTTCTGGTCTTAAAAAACAACATTTCTTTGGATTCAGTTTTAAATTGTATCGCTGAAGTCTATCCAAAACTTTCACAAGATTTTCATTGTGATGGTTCAAACTACATCCATAAACAATTATGTCATCGATATAAAGAAAAGCTTCTGAATCAAGTCCCGAAAGTGCTATCGTAAGCATTCTCTGAAAACTGTTTGATGAAATTTTAAGTCCAAATGGTAGTCTTTTAAATTGGTAGTGTCCCTGTTGTGTAGAGAAAGCTGTAAGTGGTCTTGAGTCCTTGTCCAACTGAATTTGGTGAAATGAGCTAGTCATGTCAAGAGTCGAAAACCATTTAGCTCTTCCTAGTTTATCCAAAATATCCTCTAATCTAGTTAGTGGAAATTTGTCATTAACTATTTTGTCATTTAACTTTCTGAAATCCACTACAAGTCTCCATTTTCGTTTGTCTTCCGTATTCTTTTTGGGTACCAAAAGAAGTGGAGCATTGTAGGGGCTAATTGATGGTTCTATTATATCGTCATGTAACATTTTATGTACTTGTTCATTTATTATGTCCGTGTGTGAGTGGGGTAGTCTGTAGTTTTTTATGTATACCGGAGTTTTATCTGAAGTTGTAATGTTTTGTTTATAAAAATTGTGTACAGTCAATTTTTCATTCTCTAAATGAAATACATTTTGATATTTTTTGAATATGTTTATTAATTCTAATTTTGCATATTCATCAGTTTCATTTAATTGCAAGTCATTTAGAATTTGTTGAAAACGTTCGTCATTGTTTATATTTGTGTAACTTAATACGTCATAATTCTTAAGTGGGTCAGTGTGCAGTTTAAAATTTGTGTCTCATTTGTTGTGTTTAAAATTTTAATATGTGTCATTCCGTTTTTTGGTGCTATTGAATTACTTAAAAAAATACCGCTTTTTAATTCATTATTAAGTATTACACAATCTTCAGTAAGGTTTAATTTCAATGGTTGTATTATTTCCGTTCGGGGGGGTATGGTAATTTTTAATGTGTCAAATGCTTTTGATTGCATGGGCAAAATTATGGTTTTATTGTTGGTAAAGAAAGAAATTGTGAATGTCTCATAATCTATTTTACATAAATATTCTCTTAAAAAGTCTCTTCCTATTATGCCGTCTGTCTCTATTGGAAAATTGTCATCTACTAGATGGAATTTGTATTTGCATGTTTGGTCTGCTAGTGAAAGTTCAAGTTCAAGAAATGAATATATTTCTTCTTTAGTGATGCCTGTTAATTTGCATCTGTTTTCTATACTTAGTGGTTCATCATCAAAAATTGTTTTATTGCGACATAGTGATATGTCGGCTCCTGTGTCGACAAGAAACGTTAATTCTTTACTTTTGTATTTAGCGATTATGTAGTTTGTGTTATTATTAGAAACTTTAAATACCTTTAATTTTGGCTGTCCGGAATATCCCTGTATTCCGAGCCTTCCCCGTTTCCCTCGTCTTGTACTACATGTATATTTCTTCTATTGTTATTATTTCCGTAGTTGTTGTTGGTTCTATTGGAATTATTATTTCTATTATTATTGTTGTCATTCCTGTAGTCTCTATTACGGTTGTAACTGTTGTTTGAGTTATTGCTATTTCTAGTGTAGTTGTCAAAGTTCCTGTTATTTCTGTTACTGTTTGAGATATTGTTTCTACTGTTTGGGAAATTGTTGTTATTCCTAGTGTAGTTGTCAAAATTTCTGTCGTTTCTATTATTGTTTAAATTGTAGCTATTATTATTTCTATTGTTTGGGAAACTATGGTTCCTATTTTGATGGAAATTATTATTGCTATTTCTGTTGTCATTATTATTACGCTGTTGTTTTTGTATGTACAGCATCGAGTTAGTAGTCAGTTTATTTTCATTTTCTAGTTCTAATGCAAGTTCAACTGCGTCTTGCAAGGTCTTTGGACGAGCTGCAAAAATGGCCGTCTTTAAATTGTCATTTATACCTCTTTTAAAAGTATCTAGAGAAAGCTTTGAGTTTAATTTGATTATAACATTTTTCTCTGCTTCTGTGGCGTCATTACCAAGTTCTTCTATTCCTAACTTGTTCAGGTTGTCTATTGTCGTCATTATTCTTTCTCTGAATGTATTAACAGACATTTTCCCTTGGTAAATAGTGCTTAATTTTGATTGTAATTCTGGAATGGTCTTTGTACTTTTGTACCTCTGTTGTAATAATGATTTTAATGCATTGAAATTTTCTGGCTTTGCATAACTAGCTATTGCCGTTCTTACCCCTGAAGTCAATTTTGCGTGGTATACGTACTGTAAGAAATCTTGTTTTGCTGTTACAGCTAGAGTTTTCTCAATGAGTTCTGCTGTTATCAAGAAACTCTCTAGTTCTTCATAGTTTCCAGCAAAAAGTGGGAGTGCTTTAGACACTGTTTCTAAATTAAATGCTGCCATTTTGATGTCTTTGTTTTCTATCTTAGTAATATTCTGGACTAAATATTCTTTAATGTTCTTTGTTATATTATTAAATTCTAATTTAATCGCTGATGCTTTTTCCTCGTCTTTTTCTTCAACTTGTGCTATCTCAAACTCTCTTGTTATAGTTGTTATTTCTTCTAGCTTAAGGTTAATTGTCTTTTCTGTATATGTCCTTCCTGGACTTTTCTTTAAATTTTTCAATATATCTTTTAGTTTTTTGAGGCTCTCCTCCATTACCATAAAATCAGTTATATGGTAATTTTGTTTTTATTTTGTTGTTATAAGTAGTAGCACATTTCTAAATCCTTAATACTATAGGTAATGTTTAATTACATTTTGTTTATTTATATCTTATATTATTTATTATATTTTATATTATTATTTTTATAAAAAAAAAATTTCTTATTTATACATTGAAAATAGTAAAAATATTCTTAAAAACTAAGGAATTATTTATGTGTGTTTAATCTTTATACTACTGTTATTTTATTCTTATAGTTTCTGAATCCTGTATATTACAGATAGGACTATAACAATCATTAATAATATTGTAGTTATTTTTGAAAACATTATAAATATTCTTCTATTATTGTCTTCTATTTAAGATTGCATATATTAATCTAATAATGTAAGCAATTACCAATAATGCTAGGATAACTATCATTATAATTTCGAAAATATTTAAGTTCTCATTTTCAACCTCGTGTTGTACTCTCATTGTACTTGTCGTCCTTATATATTCTAATAGCTGATCATTGCTATGTTTGTTTTCGGAATCTTCATGTTTTCCTACTTCATACCCCGCAAAAATTAAAGGGATTGCTTTTAAGATATTTTTCCACCATGTCATTTTGAAATCTTCTTTGCAATGTGGTGTCTATATTTAGAATGCTTGGTCTTAGTTTGGCAGGAATTGTCTAAAATTTTCTTTACCAGCCTGGCATATCTACAAAAGGATCTGGAGTGGACAGGATCTAAAAAGTTTAGCCTGACAGGATAATTAATTTGTTCTTGTCCTAGTGGTCCGAGTGCAGGATCGCCATGTAGTGTATGAGGGGTGGCAGGATCGCCATGTAGTGTATGAGGGGTAGCAGGATCGCCATGTAGTGAGTGAGGTTAATGGCAGGATAGTGTAGGATGTGAAGTGTATATTCCCTAATGTGTATTGGTCCCTATAGCCCTTATTTTGTTTAAATAGCTGTTAGGGTACCAGCTGATTAGTAAGGCGTTCAAAGGAACTGCCGAATTTGGATGAGTCTTTAAATTAAAACCAGGCAAGTTATTGCCGAATTAAGTTATTAATTTTAAGTCTGATTTATTTTCAATTTACTGGTGCTTATATACTATACATGAGATTTTAACTTAACCGTTCTAACTTAGTTTAATTATTTACATTTCTCTATTTGTCTTTGTCGGTCATATGGAGATATCAATAGATTGTATCAATAACAAGCCCTCATGACCAGTCTCGCCAATCGGAATGTTGGACGTTGGAATGCACTCAATTTTAATGTCATTCACTTACATTCCGATTGTCGTCATTTGTTTATACCGTTATTTGATATTTAATATACCCTACTCTATATAAGTTGGTAAGTGTTGGTTTTAGAGTAGTTTAAGGGTATGCGGTGGCGACTTATGAGGTACACTACAATACATACTTACATACATACATACATACATACATACATACATACATACATACATACATACATACGTACATACATACATACATACATACATACGTACATACATACATACATACAACCATACATGCATACATACATACATACATACATACATACATACATACATACATACATACAAACATACATACATACATACATACATACATACATACATACATACATACCTACATACATACATACATACATACACACATACTTACATACATACATACGTACATACATACATACATACATACATACATACATACATACATACATACATACATACATAGATACATACATACATACATACATACAAACATACATACATACATACATACATACATTCATACATACATACATACATACATACATACATACATACATACATACATACATACATACATACATATATACATACATACATACTTGCATACATACATACATACATACACACACACATACATACATACATGAA
>OX031011.1:24579615-24582115 GCA_943735925.1 Pollenia amentaria
TGCTTTCGGTGTTTAGACCGTGGACATCGGGCAGCAGAATGCAAAGGCGAAGACAGGAGGGGAACGTGTAGAAAATGTTGCCAATCAGGACACCTAGCTAAGGAGTGTCAACAGGATGAAAGGTGTATACTCTGTCAAGAAGCTGGTTTACAAAATATAGACCACCTAATTGGTAGTGCGGTATGTGTCGGAAACAGGACGAAACCCCGAGCAGAACGAATATGAAATTTATTCAAATAAACCTTGGACATGGAAGAGAGGCGCATGATCTAATGATTCAAAAAGCCGCAGAAAGTGAATGTGATATAGTTCTTATTAGTGAACCCTATAGAAAACCTCTTTCTAAAATTTGGTACGAAGACTCAACAAAGAGAGCAGCAATGATGATATTGAATAAACAATTATGTATTAGCGAAGTAAATGAGGAAAATGATGGATTCGTTTATACAACTATAAATGGTATTCGAATTTATAGCTGCTATTTTTCGCCGAATATTGACTACCCAAATTTCTCACGTGCAATTAATAAATTGGAGCTAAGTATCAGAACAGCAAGGGAAAAGGTTATCGTTGGCGGTGACTTCAATAGCAAATCCCCAGAATGGAATTCAGGAAAACTAGACAAGAGAGGTATCATCGTTACTGAATTGATAGCATCTCTCGGTCTAACAGTTTTTAACAATGGTTGTATTCCTACGTTCATAAGAGGAAAAAGTACCAGTATTATCGATATAACTTTTGGATCTAATGAACTGTATAATCAGATCATTAACTGGAGGGTACTAGATGAAATTACCCTAAGTGATCATCAATACATAACATTTGAGGTCACTAACAAAAAACCTATTCTAAGATACGAAGAAAAACTCCCTAAATGGAATGTTCGAAAACTTAATGTGAAGAAAACTTCAGAATATCTCTTACATGCTAGGGAGAGGAATATAAATAGTATGAATAACTTATCTGGAGACTGTGAAGACATTGTTGCTCTAGCAACCGACATCATTACGAAGTCCTGCAATGCAGGAATGCCGAAAATCAAAAAACACAAGAGGAGCAAACAACCAGTTTACTGGTGGACTACCGAAATAGGCGAGCTAAGAAATATATGCTTGACTGCTCGTAGAATATCAACGAGACATCCCAATGATGAATCTCTCAAATGGGAATATAAAATGAAAAGAAAGGCTTTAAGAAGCGCAATAAAAAAGACCAAGCGGGAAAAATGGGCTGACCTGTGTAATGAAGTTGATGCAGACCCATGGGGCAAGCCATACCAAATTGTAATGAAGAAAACCGGAGGAAGAAAACCAATATCAGGAATTAAAAACCCCATCTGGGCAGAAGAAGTAGTAAAAACGTTATTCCCAATGGATTTGGAAGGAACGAACCCCAAAGAGAAGTTGATATCAACAGAAGAAGTAGTACCATTTGATGCTGATGAATTAAAATTATCAATCAGAAAACTGAAAACTGGAAAGACCCCTGGACCAGACGGTATACCAAACGAAGTAATCAGATTGGCTGCTGAAACATGTCCTGAAATGTTATTAATGACCTTTAACGTCTGTTTAGCAAACGGCGTATTCCCCAAGTGTTGGAAAAGGCAAAAGTTAGTCCTCCTAAGGAAGGGCGCTAAACCACTAAATGAAGCAAGCTCATATAGACCTTTGTGTATGCTTGACACGCTAGGAAAGCTGCTCGAATGTCTTCTATTACAGCGACTGGAAAAGGAAATAGAGAGCCTTGGAGGCCTTTCGCCACAACAGTATGGATTTAGAAAAGGAAAGAGCACAGTAGATGCGATAAGTGAAGTAGTTGGCTTAGCAAAAATGGCAAAACACTCTAAGGGTTTTTGTGCTATCGTAACACTGGATGTAAAAAATTCCTTCAACACGGTAAAATGGAGAGTCGTCCTAGACGCTTTACGGAAGAAAGGAGTAAATACGCACCTACACAATATGATCGTAGACTACCTTAGCGATCGTATTCTCATATATGACACAGCTATTGGAATGAAGGAATATAACATTACGGCAGGCGTCCCACAGGGATCGGTGCTAGGTCCATTCTTATGGAATGTGATGTATGATGGTCTTTTAAAGCTAAAACTACAACACGGTGCAAGGCTTATAGGATACGCCGACGACGTTGCCCTAGTTGTAAAACAACAAAGCCCTGAGTTGCTAAGAATAATTGCGAATGATAGTATTTCTCGTTGTGATAGATGGCTGAAAGAAAATGGACTTAGACTTGCAGCAGCCAAAACGGAAGCAATACTTGTAACTAATCGAAGATCCTTTAACATTCCTAATATCATTGTTCAACAGGAGGAAATATCCTTCAAACGCAGCCTCACTTACCTGGGCGTACAATTAGACGACAAACTTAACTTCCACGAACATGCAGAGAAAATAAGAGATAAAGCTCTGAAAACGGTTACCACACTTGCAAGAATAATGCCAAATTGCAGAGGTCCAAAGGATTCAACAAGAAGATT
>OX031011.1:24587115-24589615 GCA_943735925.1 Pollenia amentaria
GAGTAAAAGACAATCGTCAACTTCGTCAAAACAGGATAGTGTCCCGAAAAGGCCAAAGACCGTAGAAACAGGACACGAAAAAGTCCTACCTGGCACAAGCAAGGCACGGCCGCAGGCGATAGTAGTCGTTGATCCCATTGAAGAAGAGGACGCAGTGGATTCCAACAATTGGAAAACTGTACACCATCGAAAGGAGAGAAGAAAAAAGGCAATTGGCAACAAAAAACCAAGGGCTATACGTGAAACAGGAGAAGCAATTGCCATCAAGGCCAACCCAGAAACATACGCAGATGTCATAAAGAAGATGAAAAATTCTGTTAACCCTTGTGAAATAGGTGTAGAAATCAGTGGAATGCGAAGAACGAGAGCGGGGGAACTTCTCGTTAAATTTGGAAAAGGAGAAGGACAAGCAAATAAATTGAGAGATGCGTTAACGATGACGCTTGGTGAGGAAGTAACAATCCGATCTGTGCTTAGAAACCAAATACTTGATATTAGGGACATGGATGAATCCACAGACATGCAAGAATTGATAAACGCCCTTAAGACTGCAACAGGTGAACAGCAGGATGCTTTGTTCAAAATCCTTAATTTGAGGGAAGGATATGGCAAGACTAAGCAAGCCCTGGTACAAATGCCAGTACACCTTGCGGCAAAACTTGTGAAAGAAAGAAAAATTATAGTAGGATGGGTTCGATGTAGAAGCAAACCGAAAACGCAGGCTGTAATATGCTTTCGGTGTTTAGACCGTGGACATCGGGCAGCAGAATGCAAAGGCGAAGACAGGAGGGGAACGTGTAGAAAATGTTGCCAATCAGGACACCTAGCTAAGGAGTGTCAACAGGATGAAAGGTGTATACTCTGTCAAGAAGCTGGTTTACAAAATATAGACCACCTAATTGGTAGTGCGGTATGTGTCGGAAACAGGACGAAACCCCGAGCAGAACGAATATGAAATTTATTCAAATAAACCTTGGACATGGAAGAGAGGCGCATGATCTAATGATTCAAAAAGCCGCAGAAAGTGAATGTGATATAGTTCTTATTAGTGAACCCTATAGAAAACCTCTTTCTAAAATTTGGTACGAAGACTCAACAAAGAGAGCAGCAATGATGATATTGAATAAACAATTATGTATTAGCGAAGTAAATGAGGAAAATGATGGATTCGTTTATACAACTATAAATGGTATTCGAATTTATAGCTGCTATTTTTCGCCGAATATTGACTACCCAAATTTCTCACGTGCAATTAATAAATTGGAGCTAAGTATCAGAACAGCAAGGGAAAAGGTTATCGTTGGCGGTGACTTCAATAGCAAATCCCCAGAATGGAATTCAGGAAAACTAGACAAGAGAGGTATCATCGTTACTGAATTGATAGCATCTCTCGGTCTAACAGTTTTTAACAATGGTTGTATTCCTACGTTCATAAGAGGAAAAAGTACCAGTATTATCGATATAACTTTTGGATCTAATGAACTGTATAATCAGATCATTAACTGGAGGGTACTAGATGAAATTACCCTAAGTGATCATCAATACATAACATTTGATGTCACTAACAAAAAACCTGTTCTAAGATACGAGGAAAAACTCCCTAAATGGAATGTTCGAAAACTTAATGTGAAGAAAACTTCAGAATATCTCTTACATGCTAGGGAGAGGAATATAAATAGTATGAATAACTTATCTTGAGATTGTGAAGACATTGTTGCTCTAGCAACCGACATCATTACGAAGTCCTGCAATGCAGGAATGCCGAAAATCAAAAAACACAACAGGAGCAAACAACCAGTTTACTGGTGGACTACCGAAATAGGCGAGCTAAGAAATATATGCTTGACTGCTCGTAGAATATCAACGAGACATCCCAATGATGAATCTCTCAAATGGGAATATAAAATGAAAAGAAAGGCTTTAAGAAGCGCAATAAAAAAGACCAAGCGGGAAAAATGGGCTGACCTGTGTAATGAAGTTGATGCAGACCCATGGGGCAAGCCATACCAAATTGTAATGAAGAAAACCGGAGGAAGAAAACCAATACCAGGAATTAAAAACCCCATCTGGGCAGAAGAAGTAGTAAAAACGTTATTCCCAATGGATTTGGAAGGTACGAACCCCAAAGAGAAGTTGATATCAACAGAAGAAGTAGTACCATTTGATGCTGATGAATTAAAATTATCAATCAGAAAACTGAAAGCTGGAAAGACCCCTGGACCAGACGGTATACCAAACGAAGTAATCAGATTGGCTGCTGAAACATGTCCTGAAATGTTATTAATGACCTTTAACGTCTGTTTAGCAAACGGCGTATTCCCCAAGTGTTGGAAAAGGCAAAAGTTAGTCCTCCTAAGGAAGGGCGCTAAACCACTAAATGAAGCAAGCTCATATAGACCTTTGTGTATGCTTGACACGCTAGGAAAGCTGCTCGAATGTCTTCTATTACAGCGACTGGAAAAGGAAATAGAGAGCCTTGGAGGCCTTTCGCCACAACAGT
>OX031011.1:24594615-24602115 GCA_943735925.1 Pollenia amentaria
GCTTCCGTAAGGCAAGGTCCACAGTTGATGCAATTAGGCTAGTGACAACACTAGTAAGAGAGGCAGTAGAAGGTAAAGGCGCGGAAAGGAAGTATTGCGCACTAGTCACCCTGGATGTAAAAAATGCATTCCATTCGGCAAGATGGGACCGAATAATGGCCAAGTTGGAGGACCTAGGAGTTCCCTTCTACCTGTTGAATATTATCTCAAGCTACTTCTCGAACCGAAAGAACTGAAGAGGGCCAGAAAACATATAATGTTACAGCGGGGGTTCCACAAGGATCGGTACTGGGCCCATTGTTATGGAATATAATGTATAACGATGTTTTAACATTGGAGTTTTCCCCGGAGAGCAGGATAGTTGGGTTCGCCGACGACATCGCTGTTGTAGTAATGGCGCGCCATATCAATGAAGTGGAGTTTGTAATGTTTTCCCTTGTCTGGTTTATTTTAGCTATGTCCAATAGAAAGAACCTCTTACTTCTGTTTCCAGTTTTAGATTGATTTTTATTTTTCAATTTCATTTCTTATATCTAAAATTTTACAATTAACAAAGATTGAGTGGTTTCTCAATCCACTCAATAATTTATAACTTATTCTACTTATCAAATCTATAATTACTACTTACTTATCTACGTCACATTTTTCCTCATGCAGTCTTGTGCAGTATGTGAAAGGAGGGGCTTAATTATTTGCATGCTCCTTACTCATTGTAATGCAAAACAGTTGACCCACTTATTAGTCAACCGCTTTGTTTGTTTTGAAATTCATTACGTTAGCAAAAATGCAAAGGCAATGACTCCAAATCAAACTTCGATTATTTTTGGATCACTTACACAAGAATGCATGCATGGGTGGTCACTACTAGAGGTTTTGGTGTGCCAATTCTTGTGTACACTACACCCTCACCCTTTAGAAAAATTTATGGAATTTTTGTTTATACAAAGATTGCAGAAAATTTTTTTTTTTTAAATGTGACAAAAATTTTTTTTTTTTTTGTTTACTTAATTTAAAGATATTTTTCATTTTTACATTTTGTTTCTTTATTTGTATGTGTGTATATTTATTTGTTCAATGTGACAATTTTTGTTTATTTAAATTAAAGTTCTTTGCACTAAATAATGATTTGCTTATTGTAACTTAATATTCTTAATAAACATTGTTTTTATTTTTCATTGTTTTACATTTTTAGCAAAGAGTGTTAATTTTGAAACTTGAGTAAAAAATTTTTTTTTTTTTTTTTTATACATGTACATATGTAGGTTAACTGTTGTCTTAGGTCAGTCATTAATAATTTGACGTTTCTTTAGCTTTTGTATTTCTTTAGTAGATTCTTGTGAAAAACTTTGTCTTTATTGTTTATATTAACAGTTATGTTTAAGTCATCTATGTTAACTATTCTATATGGTCCTTTATATGGATTTTCATTTTTCTTTCTATTTTCTACTTTTATTAATACTAAATCTCCTAAGTTTAATTTTATTCTGTTTATTTTATTGTATGATTCTAATTGTCTCTTTCTTTTTATCTTATCTATCATAATCCTAGCATTTTCTAAAGAATATTTTAATCTACTTTTTAATTCATTGGCGTAATTTTCAAAGTCGTAAACCTTTGGATGATTCATGACTTCATCCCCAGGTAAACTTGGTAACTTCCCGAAAATTAGCTCGAAAGGTGAATATTCAGTGTCGACGTGAGGAGTCGTATTATATGCGAATGTGTAATAAGGTATCCATTGTTCCCAATTATCATTCTCTACAAAGGATAGAAAATATTCGTTTAGTACCCTGTGATTCCTTTCTACAGTTCCTAAAGTCTCATGATGGTATGGAGTCGAAAATTTTTGCTCTATTCTCAATAGTTCGCATATGTTTTTCATTAATTCATTTGTGAATTCTGTCCCCCTGTCTGATTTGAGTACACTAAAAATTCCATATTTGAGTATTACATTTTCTACCAATGCTTTTGCTATTGACTTCGCCTCTTTTGTCTCCATTGGACAAGCAATCAGATATTTTGTCAATTCGCATTGTATTGTAAGTATGTACCTATAGTTATTTGTTGGACGTAGTGAACCAACTGTATCAATTACTATAGTGTTAAAACTATTTGTTGGTGTGTCCGTTATTTTAAGCGGTTCTTTAGTGTGTCTAATTTGTTTGTTTTTTTGACAAAGATCGCATTTAGATACATAGTCTTTTACGCTTTTATTCATACCTTTCCAAATGTATTTTTGTTTCAATTTCAACAGAGTCTTTCTTACTCCGAAATGACCTCCTTGGGGTGTGTCATGATATAATTTTATTAGGTCTAGCTTTCTATTCTCTTCTAGAATATTCTGAGGTTTTTTATATAATAGTATTACTATGTCATCTTTATTTTTTTTACAATACTTATTGTATTTGGCCTTAAAATCTTCCGCGGGAATTATACTAAATATTGCATCATTTTTTTCGATTGCAAATTTCCTATTTTTCATGTTTCTTACTTTCTTTAAATATGATGATAGTTTCTCCATAAGAGTACCTAAATACAATGGATTATCGCTACATCTAACACGTGTTTCATTATTTTCTATATCACACTCTACTGTGTGTTCATTAATATTGTTTATTGGCCTATTTTCTAATATAAATTTCAATTTATTTGCGCGCTTAATATCATTGATGGAAATGCAGTCCCACATATAGAGTTGATCAGACTCGTTGTGAGATCCGCTTATGATATTATTATTTTCTGATGACTTTTTGCTCATACCTCTTGTTACTACTAGTGTTTTCTTTATCCTCTCATCATTCTCTGATGGTATCATGTCTTTCAATATGTCAGAATTAATTTCTATTCTTGACAGTGCATCTGCATTTGTGTTCTTTGCCCCCTTTTTGTATATTATGTCGAAGTCATATTCTGAAAGCTCTAATCTAATTCTTGTTAATTTTGAACTAGGATTATTGTGTGAGAATAGTGATACCAATGGTCTATGGTCGGTGACAACTGTAAATCTTCTTCCAAACAGATATGGTCTGAAAAATTGTATTCCCCAATAAATGCCTAGTAATTCTTTTTCAATCACGGGTTTATTTTTCTCATGCTTATTGAGGGATCTGCTTGCATAGGATATTGGTAGATCTTCACCTATTGGACCTTGAGATAAAACTGCACCTAGAGCGAAATCCGATGCATCAGTGGTCAGGACGAATGTTTCGTCAAAATTTGGATATTGTAGAATCGGTGGACTGATTAGTTTGTTTTTTAGAGTTTCAAATGCTACTTGGCATTCTTGAGACCATTCAAATTTTGTGCCCTTCTTCAATAATTTGTTTAGACAAGTAGCAATATCTGCGAAATTTTTGATAAATCTTCTATAGTAGTTGCAAAATGCCACGAATCTTCTTACGTCGTCAGCACTACTCGGAATTGGGTATTTTGAAATTGCTTCATACTTGCTTGGGTCTGGTTTGATACCATTTGATGTTATCAAATGCCCCAAGTATACTACTTCTGGTTTAAGAAAACAACACTTGCTTGCATTCAGTTTCAGATTATATTTAGATAATCTGTCGAAAACATTAATCAAGTTGTCGTTGTGATGTTGTAAGCTACATCCAAAAACAATTATGTCATCCACATATAGAAATGCTTCAGACTCCAATCCGGACAATGCTATTGTCAGCATTCTCTGAAAACTATTTGAAGATATTTTCAATCCAAAAGGTAACCTGGTATACTGGAAATGACCATTTGGAGTTGAAAAAGCGGTATACGGTCTTGAATCCCGATCAAGTTTGATTTGATGGAATGAACTTGTCATGTCCAAAGTAGAGAAATATTTGGCTCTACCCAGTTTATCTAAAACGTCATCTAGTCGTGTTAAGGGAAATTTGTCATTTACTATCTTGTCATTCAGTTTCCTGAAATCCACAACTAACCTCCATTTCTTCAGATCGTCTTGTCCTTTTTTTGGAACTAACAAAAGTGGAGCGTTGTATGGGCTTATAGAGGGTTCTATGATTTTTTGTTTTAATAGCCCTTTGACTTGATTATTTATCTCCTCTGTATGCGTTTGTGGTAAAAGATAGTTTTTTATGTAAACTGGATTTGAGTCATTTAAATGGATAGTTTGGTTGTAAAAATTATTTGTTGTTAAATTTTCACTATCTAAATGGAATACTGACTGATATCTCTTAAGAATTTTTAACAAACTTTCTTTTGCTACGTTATCTGGGTTGTCTATATTGAGTTCTTTTAAGATTCGATTGAATCGTTCCTCATCACATTTAATCCTACTTTCACTAGTTCTGTATATCTTATAATCCTCTAATGGAGTGGTTTCTATCTTCAAATTATGTATTATTGCTGGGTTATTTGAAACATTTAGTATTTTTATATGTTTGTTTCCATTTTTTGGAATTATGGCGTTTGCCAGGAATACACCTTCTATTATTTCTCTATTGCATATTACTGCATCTTCTTTAATGTCTACATCAAATGGTATTATAATCTCACTTCTTGGTGGAATTTTCACAAATTTTACACCAAATCTGTTGTCATATATCGGCAATTTAAAAATGTCTTCTCCTACGTTGACAGTAAGTATAAATGTCTCATAGTCTATGTTGCAATTGTATTTTAGTAAAAAATCACGTCCGATTATGCCGTCAGTGCCAATGGGAAAATCTTCTCTAATCATATGTATTCTATGTTTAAATATTGTTTCATCAATTTTTATAGATAATTCTGTGGAACCTAACGATTTTATTTCTTCTCTAGTGATTCCTGTTAAACAGCAATAGTCATCTGGATCTTCATCGTGCTCTGGTAACACATCTTCTTTGCAGAGAGATACGTCTGCACCCGTATCTATCAGAAATGTTAAAACACGATGTGTGTTCAACACATTTAGTTTAATATAGTTCTTGAGATCAGATGAAATGCTAAATATTTGGTTAGAATTTATTCGCTCTGATCCGAAGATACCTGGTGGTATGCTACCTCCGGATTTGTCCCGTTTCCCTGTTCCTGTACACAAAATGCATTTCGTCCTCTATTATTATTACGATGGTTATTACTGTTGCGATATGTGTTGTTATTATTATTGCTTCTATTGTTGTCTCTGTTAATGTCTCTGTTGTTGTTATTATGTCCGCGGTTACTATTGTTCCTCATATAGTTACCTCTATCACTGTTATTTACCCCGTTACGATTTGTTCTATTATTGTAATTGTTTCTCTCCTGACTGTTATTGTTAAATCTATTGTTGTTATTATTAGGATATCTGTTTCCATTGTTACTTCTATTGAAATTGTTATAATTGTTGTTTCTGTTGTGTGAATAATTAGTATTGGTATTATTCCTATTATTATAGAAATTCCTAACTTTGTTTCTCGGTTGACTAGTTTGAAACATTATTTGATTTTGCCTAATGTCGGCAGAGACTTCTGTTGCTATTTCTATAGCCTCATTGAGTTTCTTTACTCTGCTTGCTTCTAAAGTTCTTACAATCTCTCTACTACTGAGTCCGTTTTTAAAAGAATTAAATGCGATTGTAGCGTTTGTCTCACAAATTACACTTCTGTTTTCTTCCCCTAAGGTACTAATTTGTATCTCATTTAACTCCATCGTGAGTTGTTCTATTCTATCAGCAAATTTCTGTATTGATTCAGTTTGTGTAATTCTCGTTAGTTCATTTAGAATTACATTGGGTGATTTCTTTGGTTTATAAATCTCTTTTAATGTTGCGATTAAAGTGTCTATACAAGTTGGAACTCTTGTTTGCCTTAATCTGTTCTGCACTTTGAGTGTTAACTTTGTTTTGTATACAAAGTTGAAAAATGAAACTCTTTTGTTTGTTGGGAACGTATCCCTGAGAATCTCTAAATTCGCTAAAAATGGATTTAATTCTGTCTTTGTTCCTTCAAAGGTCGCTATTAATTTCGGGATTGATGCCAATTCGGCAGCATTAAGGTTTTCCTCCGTCATATTGATGGGATTTCTAACTATTGTCCCTAATGTCTGTGTATTACTGCCTTGTGCAAGTTTATCTTCGTGTAATTTGAGGGTTTCCAATGCTTCCTCTTTAGTTTGTCTAAACTTTGCAGTCTGTCGCTGTAACTCTTCTCGAGATAATTTAGTGTCTGCCAACAATTTTATAAAATACTCTTCTAGTTTTTCTAGTTCCTTCTTCTTTGATCCTATTGTATCTAATGTAAAGCCCTTGCTTAGAGACTTCTTAGCGTTGGATATAAAACTGTTTAATTTTTCATATATGCTGTCCATTTAGCATTTTCATATAAATCCTGTAACGTTGGTTTGCCCTGTAGACCTATAAACCTTTAATCTATTCTCTCTTCTTATGTCAGATTACTGTCTTCTAAAAAAAATTACAACTGTTAAGTACTCCTTCTCATAATTATATTATGTAATAATTTTGAATTGTTTCATGTTTATTTATATATTTTTATTCTTAAACATTATCTATAGCAACATTATTGTTGTTGTTATACTTATGTTTCATTACATATTTTTTAAAATATTTATTTATCTTATAGGCTATGAGTAGTATTACTGATATTATAATAATGATTTTTATGTTATCTGGAATAACGACCATCGAATTATTGGCGTTTCCATTCATAACAATGTTTTCTTGTATATCTACCTTACTCTGAGGATTACCCATTTTATTACCCCAAATTGGACCTACCATTTAGAATTAACAATTTTCTCTTTTTTTATAGTTTCAAATCTTTGGTTTCTTGTTTTGTATAAATTTTTACAAAGTTTTCTTTTATACTATATAATGTTTTATTTTATACTATACTTCTTATTATCTGACGTCTTATCTGTTTCTCTACGTATTTTTTTAAGTATTTTACTATGATTACTATTGTTGCTGCTATGCAAATCAAAATGACTACTTCCACGCTCACGCTTATGGCATTTGGAACATTAGCCGTTACAGTTGTAGTTTCAGTTATTTTTGTTGGGGTGACGCCCATTTCTTTTTTCCTTTTTATAAGTTTTTATCCCAAGTTTTGTGTCTAGAATTTTTTCTTCAATTTTTGCCCTTATTTCTGGGTTGGTTGTTGTACTTATCTCGCACTTCAAAACATTAAGTGTTTGCTTCATCCGGCTTAACCAATCACCTCGATTTTTTTTTATTTTTGGGATTTTTATGACTGGAATAAATGGCTCTTGTGTAACCAATTTTGCTTTTATTTTTATTGGTCTAGGACAAATATTAAGAATCTCCGGTTTTCTAGGCTTTTCTGTACTTTCTTGATTTTCTTTTTACAACTTCTGCCAGCGTTCTTCGGCAGCTCTCAGTTCTTTCAATATTTCTTCTAATGGCTGTTCCGCAGACATTTAAGCTCTCACGTATCAAGCCTTCACTTTGAAAAAAAAGGACGTAAGCAACAATAGCATCACATAATTAATTGTTAAATATTTCCACGCAGAAACAGATAATGTCTGATGTATTCTTTTTTTTTTTCTACT
>OX031011.1:24609615-24782115 GCA_943735925.1 Pollenia amentaria
TTCCCTTTTATTGGCCAAAACCGTTGTCGCACTATGGTTAGAAGAGCTTGTGGGCCGCAGTGTTTATTGTTTTGATGTATCATGATAAACAATAGCTTTGCCAAGGAATCGTTATATGGTAAGATCATAGGATGCATTGTGTCTGGCGGCAACTCGGAATTTTTTAGTCGTCCTCCTACTCGAATAACACCTTCCTTATCCAAAATTGGTGAGAGGCTATTAAGTGGGCTTTTTTTTGTCAATTGTCTGCTTCCTTTGTAGTTGCCTTATTTCTTCTGCAAAATCCAAAAATTGTATTGCACGCACAATGAGATGCAGAGAATCGGCTAGCTCCTTTGGGGTAAGTGAGATATGTGTTGGTCTATCTCGAGCAGTTATTCTCGAGTTCCTTGTGAATCGTATAACGTATGCCATAATTCTTTGCAATGTTCCAAACGAGTTTTTATGGTTAATTGTGTATATCAGATCGTAGTTCTGTGTTATCGTTGTAGCCATAACAACCTTTTTTAGTTCAGGGTTGTCTGCCTTACGTAGTTGAGGTGCGAAACTTGATGGCCATAACGACTCGTTTCCATGAAGAAACATTGGCCCATGGAACCATAATCCATTTGTAGGTAGCTTGGATGATTGAAGTCCGCGAGATAAGACGTCAGCGGGGTTATCTTTTGATTTTACATGACGCCACTGTCCTGCTAGTGTCAGAGACTGTATTGTGGATACTCTGTTTGCGACAAATGTTTTATATGACGATGACTGTGAGTTAATCCAAGATAGGACAATCTCGAAATCAGTCCATGGGAATGTCTGGTGATTTTTACGGTTGCACTCAGCATTGACCTTATGGGCGAGTTGCGCTGCGACAACTGCAGCACATAACTCAAACCTAGGTAGTGTTTGTTGTTTTAGAGGGGTCACTCGTGATTTTGCACATAACAGGCGGACAGACACTCTTCCATCCTTTATAGTTGCACGAATGTAGGCCGCTGCACCGAACGCCCTTTCAGAGGCGTCTGCGAATACATGAAGCTGCGTTGTGACAGGAACTTCATTAAAGAATATATGCCTTTTTATTTTTAAATTTTCTAATGTCTTCAAGTCATCGCGGAAGTCGTTCCACACCGTGAAAAATTGATGTGGATGATCTTCTTCCAGTGATGATAAACCCTGCAGCAGGCGAGAAAGTGCTGTCATGCGTGCTATTACTCTTCTTGCTAGTCCCTTTGTCGAATCATCTTCACTGACGTGCTGGATAGGTAAAGTTGTCCTTTCCTTTATGGCTGGAGGTGGCTTCTTTTTTAGCTTGTCGATTTGATCTTCAACGCTTTCTATTGCCACATTGTACATTTCTCCGACGGTCTGATAGAAGTTTCTGACTATGTATGGATCTTCTTCACTAAGAGTTGGATCCCTTCGGATTGTGTTCTCTACCTTTTCAAAGCCTTGCCATAACTTCACTAGTTCATCCCTCTTGATCTTGTAAAACTCTTCAGTTCTTCTCTCAAGTGGGGCCTTTTTAATAGTTGAAATGACCTTTTCAATATTATTGATTTTGCACATAACAGGCGGACAGACACTCTTCCATCCTTTAGAGTTGCACGAATGTAGGCCGCTGCACCGAACGCCCTTTCAGAGGCGTCTGCGAATACATGAAGCTGCGTTGTGACAGGAACTTCATCAAAGAATATATGCCTTTTTATTTTTAAATTTTCTAATGTCTTCAAGTCATCGCGGAAGTCGTTCCACACCGTACGGAGATCCTGAGACAATGGTTCATCCCAGTCTAAGGTGTGCTGCCACAATTGCTGGATGAAAATCTTTGCCTGGACAATGACAGGTGCTAGGAGACCAAGAGGGTCAAATAGTTTTGCGAGTTCTGAAGTTACTGTACGTTTTGAAACTGTTGAATATTCAGTGAGGCTTACCTTGATGCAGAAGTGATCAGTCTGAGGCACCCAATGTAATCCCAGTGTTTTGATTGATTTGTTAGTGTTGTCACTGAGATCCAAATTTAGGATTTGGTCATCATGTGATATATCTTTTAATAACTTCGGACTGTTGGAACACCATTTTCTTAGTCTGAAACCGTGCTTGTCCAGAATTGTTATTAGTTCCTTTTGTGTTTCCAGAGTTACCTGCAGACTATCTGAGCCACCCAGACCAACGTCCACATAGAAGTTTTCTTCCAGCATTCGTGCCCCAAGTGGATAGCGATCTGCATTTTCTTCTGCAATTCGTTGCAGAAATTTTGTGGCTAAGTATGGAGCTGCCCGTGTTCCATATGTCACGGTATTGAGCCTGTAATAGCTAATTGGTGATGATGGAGTTTCTCTCCAAATAATCAATTGGTATTGATAATTGTCTGGATTGATTGCTATCTGCCTGTACATTTTCTCAATGTCAGCTGTAAAAACGAATTTTGACATTCGGAAGCGAAGTAAAATGGAGAAGAGCTCACTTTGGACTGTAGGCCCGGCATACATAATGTCATTGAGTGAAAGTCCTGTCGAAGTCTTTACAGATGCATCGAAGACCACTCTGAGTTTTGTTGTAGTGCTGTCGGGTTTTAGCACACAATGATGTGGGATGAAATATTTTGGGTTTGGTATAGTATCAATCTGTACCTTTTCCATATGGCCTAACTGTTCATACTCCTTCATGAATTGAACATATTGAACTCTAATGTCTTCATTTTTCTGCAGCCGTTGCTCTAGACTGATGAATCTGTTGTAAGCCATCTGGTACGACTTGCCTAGTGCGACTGGGTTTTCCCTGAATGGAAGGCTCACCACAAAACGTCCGTTTACATTGTTTTGCACATGTAACTTGAAATGTTCTTCACAGAGTTTTTCTGCTGGAGATAAAATTTTTTCGCTTGACTCAATGTCATCAAGCTTCCATAGCTTCTCAATTGCCTGCTCTAAGGACGATTCACTATTAAAAATAGCACATGTCAAGGGTTCGGACGGAAGAACCTTGGTGTGTTTGATTGAACCGCCTACAATCAAGCCGAGCGAGGTATTTTGAAGTACTGGATTATTGTCACCTAGCTTGATTGTTCCAGGCTATGTAAGGCTGAAGTAAAATTCTGCACCGAGAAGGATATCTATATTCCCCTGCAAGTGGAACTTGGGGTCTGCCAGGCGAATATTGCTTGGAATTTTCCAGGCAGCAATGTCGATGGTACTACTTGGTTGAGCAGGAATAATAGTTGGCAGGACGAAGGCTTCCAATGTTGTCGAAAAGTCACTATTTATGGACATCATTTCCATAGTTGCACGATGTGATGCCTTCCTTTGAATCGTTCCGACTCCGTCGATGCACAACGAAGATTCTGTTTTTGCTAGTGATAATTTCCTGATGAGCCGTTCAGTTACAATATTGACTTGTGAGCCTGAATCTAGTATAGCTCTGAACTCCCTTGACATTTCGTTTGCTGCTTTGATTATGACCTTTGCTGTGGCTAACATGACGTAGTTATGGTCTTTTGTTGATGAATTTACTGAAGCTGAGGAGACTGCAACTGCGTTAACTGGAGCCTGTGTGGTGGGCCTTGCAGTTTCAACTTGATCAGATGAGGTTGTGGTTCTTCGTGTACCCATTTGTCCCTTGGGTAAGTGTAGCAACGTGTTGTGTTTATTGTTACATTTCTTGCAGCAACCATGAGTACAAGCCTTGGCCATGTGATCAGTCTTAGAACAATTCACGCACCAATTTTGTTGTTGTATCCACTTCAATCTTTCTGCTTCTGCCATTGCCAAGAAACGCTTACATTGATAGATAAGGTGCCTGCCGTTGTTGCAGAGTTTACAGTTGTCGTTCTGCATTGATGGGTCTGACGAAACAGCTCTGTTCGATTTTTGATGACTATTCGATCTTTCTTTTTGCGTAATTGACTCCATGGCTTCGAATTGCATCTCTAGAAATAAGAGAAATTCCTTAACAGTCGGCACTTCTTTTGGCTTGGCTAACGAATGTGCCTTTATCTCCCCAGTACTATTAAATAAGATTAAGTCTTGTTGTACTGTTTATTTTTCAAATAAATAAATAAATAAATAAATAAATAAACTGTATAAAACGAACGTAGAGGTTGTAATCAAGTTTCTTCATCATTAGTTGTACGATAATGGCATCCCAAGTACACGTGTCGATATCTAAGTTGTTCAATGCCAACAAACATTCTTTTGTTGTATCATGCTGAGTTTTAATTGAATACGTAGAACTTGCACCTTTTGGTTGACTAAGGATCTTTTCTACTAATGTAGCCACTAGAACACGTTTATTATTATAACGCTCTTGCAATAGCATCCATGCCGTTTTGTAGTTTTCTTCAGATAATGCTAAGTGGCTTATGAGCTTTCCTGCTTCTCCTGACAGAGTGTTTTTTAAGTACCACATTTTTTGCACGTTAGGAAGGGGTTGTTTATCCACCATCTCGATGAAAAGTTCATAAAACTGGCGCCAATTTGCGTAATCTCCATTAAAGTGAGGTATCGTGACCTTTGGCAATGGCAACGAACTGCTGGTTGCTAAGCTACTTCCATTCAAAGGTGTGCCGGTCACAACTTTGTGCTGCTTTTCTGCTAATACTGTTAGTTGTATCAAGCAGTGTTGTACCAAGTCTTCTAAATTATAGAATTTGCTTTGCTCTAGACCCAACCTTGATGGGTCTTCTGTCTTTTGCCATATCTCATCGTATAGCTCCTGAATTTGAGTCCATAGACTTCTTATTGTGTCTGATTTAATTTTGAAAAATTGATGTGGATGATCTTCTTCCAGTGATGATAAACCCTGCAGCAGGCGAGAAAGTGCTGTCATGCGTGCTATTACTCTTCTTGCTAATCCCTTTGTCGAATCATCTTCACTGACGTGCAGGATAGGTAAAGTTGTCCTTTCCTTTATGGCTGGAGGTGGCTTCTTTTTTAGCTTGTCGATTTGATCTTCAACGCTTTCTATTGCCACATTGTACATTTCTCCGACGGTCTGATAGAAGTTTCTGACTATGTATGGATCTTCTTCACTTAGAGTTGGATCCCTTCGGATTGTGTTCTCTACCTTTTCAAAGCCTTGCCATAACTTCACTAGTTCATCCCTCTTGATCTTGTAAAACTCTTCAGTTCTTCTCTCAAGTGGGGCCTTTTTAATAGTTGAAATGACCTTTTCAATATTATTGGCCCTCACCTCCTGCTGTGATATTAAGTCCTGGATGCTTGCCATGATGTTATCAAATGTTTAGTATTACTGAAGAATATTGTGCTTGCTGATTAGACTGATGTTTGAAAATATGATGGTCACCAAATGGTTTGCGGTGCCCGCTGATTAGACGGTGTCTTGAAAATATAATGGTCACCAAATGGTTTTCGGTGCCTGCTGATTAGACTGGTGTGTAGAAAACATAATGGTCACCAAATGGTTTTCGGTGCTTGCTGATTAGGCTGGTGTCTTGAAAATATAATGGTCACCAAATGGTTTTCGGTGCCTGCTGATGATATCAAATTTATGTACTCAAAATTGTGGATTTGGCATCTGACGGATGGACTGTTGTCCTGATGAATGTGGTTGCGTGTTCAAAAGGTGTTTTTTGTACTTTAAGAGTCCCTTACCGCTGGTGGGGGGAAACTCGAAAATTGTATACAAAAAAACCAAAAAACTGGGGTCACCAAAATATTTTTCGGTGCCTGGCGGATGGACTGTTGTCCTGATGAATTTGGTTGCGTGTTCAAAAGGTGTTTTTTGTACTTTAAGAGTCCCTTACCGCTGGTGGGGGGAAACTCGAAAATTGTATACAAAAAAAAAACCAAAAAAACTGGGGTCACCAAAATGTTTTCGGTGCCTGACGGATGGACTGTTGTCCTGATGAATGTGGTTGCGTGTTCAAAAGGTGTTTTTTGTTCTTTAAGAGTCCCTTACCGCTGGTGGGGGGAAACTCGAAAATTGTATACAAAAAAACCAAAAAACTGGGGTCACCAAAATATTTTTCGGTGCCTGGCGGATGGACTGTTGTCCTGATGAATGTGGTTGCGTGTTCAAAAGGTGTTTTTTGTACTTTAAGAGTCCCTTACCGCTGGTGGGGGGAAACTCGAAAATTGTATACAAAAAAAACCAAAAAACTGGGGTCACCAAAATATTTGTGTATCAAACGTATCTGAAAATGATCGTTAGCGTGATTCAATCTAAACACATAAATCCAGATTGGCGCTAACTTTTAATGTTTTTCCTTACAAGCACTTGAAACCTGAAGGAAGCCGTATTAAAGAAAACACAAATATGATTACTAAAACACGACTAAATTAATCTTTATTTACTACTTTCTTTTATATTGAAATTAACTAATAATAAAATGCTTAGCTTTTAAAATAATAACAAATAAATGAGGAAATAAAAAATGCTTAATTTAACACAATATGAATGACCTAATTATTAATGGTGTAAATAAAAAAAAAAACAAAAATTAATAAACAAATTTCTGAACAACGGTTAATGAACGTAAAATTGCGATGTATGCATTTTACAAAAGAATAAATAAAATTTAAACTAAATATTATGCAAGCAAAGTTAATGCACTAAAATTATGTCAAAGAATAAAAATACATGTACGGAAGTGAGTTTTTAGTAACATAATAAAATAATAATATTTATAAATGTATGTTTGTTAACACATACATACATACATACATACATACATACATACATACATACATACGTATATACATACATACAAACATACATACATAGATACATACATACATACATACATACATACAGACATACATACAAACATACATACATACATACATACTTACATACATACATACATACATACATACATACATACGTACATACATACATACATACATACATACATAAATACATACGTACATACTATTTTGTATATTCTTGGCATGCAACTTCTTCATAATCAAATCTTGTTTTGATGAATTATCGTTACTACCTTCATTAATATAATTATTCTTTTGGGTACGTGACTTCTTCATAATCGAATCTTGTTTCGATGAATTATCGTCACGTCCTATGTGCACAGTATTATTTCCAATTGTTATGTCGACTTCCTCTGTATTTTCAAATTTATTAAACTGTAATTTCTTCATATTCTTGACGTCATTTATGGATGTGCATTCCCATATTAGAAGTTGATCAGACTCCTTGAGAGATGCATTTTCCCATATTACTTCCATTCGCGCGTTCTTCATCCATATTTATTTCTTTATTCTTATTTGCCTCTAGTTATTAGTATTTTCTTTTTTGTTTCATCATTTTCCAACGGTATCATTTGTTTTAGTATGTCTGAGTTTATTTCTATTCATTTTGGTCTAACTGTAGCTCATTAAAATTTTTGTTAAAACGTTCGTCATTGTTTACATTTGTGTAACTTAATATGTCAGAGTTTCTCAATGGGTCAGTGTGCAGTTTAATGCCCTGCAAAATTTCCGTCTTATTTATTTGTTTTAAAAATTGAATATGTGTCATTCTGATTTTTTTTGTGCTATCGAATTACTAAAAAAAAATTTTCGTCTTTTAATTCATTATTATTTAATATGACGTAATAGTCAGTAAGGTTTAATTTCAATAATTGCATAATTTCTGTTTTTGGGTAGTATACAATTTTTTTTGTGTTAAAATTTATTTAAAATTTTTTTTTTTTAAAAAATAGTAAAATATTCTTAAAAACTTATTAATGTGTTTATAATAGTTTTTTATAATAATTGATAATTAAAAATACAAAAATATTAATAAATGTTTAAAAATATTTTGATAATTTTAATAAAATAATTATTTAACATTACTGTTTCTATATATTTTTAACAAATTAAAATAAATACAATATTTTTCGTTTTGTTTTTATAATATTTAAAAAATTTTTCCTTATTGTACTATTTTTTTTCTTTTTAATTTATGTTCATTAAAAGGTTTCCTTTTTCACTTCTTTTTTATTATTAAAGCCATTTCATTTATTTTACCCATTTTTTAAATTATTCAATCTTAGTTCTATTTTTATCTATCAAAACGTTAGAATAAAAAAAATTTTGTTTCATATCTTCTATTGTTTATTCTATTTTTCCGTTTTCCTCTATACGAAAATTTAACGAAAAATGTTTCCCATCTTAAAAACATTGAGACAGCAGGATCTGTACGATCTTCTTCAGGTTGAAAGGAAGCGCAGAATTCCATCTATCTTGATCCGAATAGGTATGGAATGGAGTGAAGGATCTTCTGTGGTGGGTGAAATGTAGTGGCAGAAATTTCTTAATTATAAAGGCATTTCTTAATTATTTTAAATAATTAAAAATCTTTTAAAATTTTTCTTAAACATTTTTTTTTTAGTTTGGTAGGAATTTCCATCGAATCCTAATTATTATTTATTTTATTAATTAATTTGTTATGGTCCGCGTGCAGGAACGGTTAGTTTGTTATGGTCCGAGTGCAGGATCGCCATGTAGTGTTGGAAGTTGATGTGGCAGGATCGCCATGTAGGGTTAGATGTGTAATGGCAGGATAGTGTAGGATGTGAAGTGTATATTCCCTAATGTGTATTGGTCCCTATAGCCCTTATTTTGTTTAAATAGCTGTTAGGGTACCAGCTGATTTGTAAGGCGTTCAAAGGAACTGCCGAATTTAGTTGAGTCTTGTAGGGTTAGAAGTTGATGTGGCAGGATCGCCATGTAGTGTTGGAAGTTGATGTGGCAGGATCGCCATGTAGGGTTAGATGTGTAATGGCAGGATAGTGTAGGATGTGAAGTGTATATTCCCTAATGTGTATTGGTCCCTATAGCCCTTATTTTGTTTAAATAGCTGTTAGGGTACCAGCTGATTTGTAAGGCGTTCAAAGGAACTGCCGAATTTAGTTGAGTCTTTAAATTAAAACCAGGCAAGTTGTTGCCGAATTAAGTTATTAATTTTAAGTCTCGTTTATTTTCAATTTACTGGTGCTTATATACTATACATGAGATTTTAACTTAACCGTTCTAACTTAGTTTAATTATTTACATCTTTATGTCTGTCTTTGTCAGTCATATGGAGATATCAATAAATCGTAACAATAACAAACTACCTCGCCAATCAGAATGTTGCAAGTTGGAATGCACTCAATTCTCACTCAATGAAATGTCATTCACTTACATTCCGATTGTCGTCATTTGTCTATACCGTTATTTGATATTTAAAATACCCTACTCTATATAAGTTGGTAAGTGTTGGTTTAAGAGTAGTTTAAGGGTATGCGGTGGCGACTTATGAGGTACACTACAACATACATACATACATACATACATACATACATACATTCATACATACATACATACATACATACATACACATATACATACATACATACATACATACATACATACATACATATATACATACATACATACATACATACATACATACATACGACAAAACGAATATAAGCAACTAACAAGAGAACTCCAACGCGCTATAACAAGGAGTAAAATTAATTGCTTTAGGCAGATATGCCTGGATTCGGAAGTAGACCCATGGGGAAAGGCATATAAATCCGTTACTTCCCGCCTCAAGGCAGGAAGATCACCACAACCCACATGCCCCCTATTAGTGAGACAAATCGTTGAAACTCTGTTTCCGAGACACACCGAAGCCCTGCGCACTAACAATACCACTATAAACCCGGGTACAGTAGCGGCAGTAACGGAAGAGGAACTGATCCAGATAGCGACGAAGCTATCAGACAAAAAAGCTCCAGGCCTAGATAGTATCCCTAACAAGGCATTAAAAAAGGCAATGCAAATCAATCCAAGCCTATTTGTTAAAGTATTCAACCGTTGCTTGGAGGAGGGAAAATTTCCTGACTGCTGGAAGAAACAGATATTGGTTCTCATTCCAAAACCGAACAAAACCTTAGGAGACCCTTCATCATACAAGCCAATATGTCTGCTTGATTCTATTGGGAAAACGTTGGAGAGGGTAATCTACAATAAATTGGTCCCAATTGTGGAGGAAAGGGGTGGACTCTCAGACAACCAGTACGGATTCAGGAAGTCTAGATCGACTATGGATGCTATTAATATAGTAGTCGACACAGCGAAAAGTGCTATAGAAGGTCAGGGTGCAGGAAAGAAATACTATGTACAATGGGGTATTGAACCTTAACATACCAGAGGAGGCAAAAACAGTATGCTTCGCAGACGACATCGTGATCGTAGTCACTGCTAGGTATGTGGACGAAGTCGAACTACTGGCGAATGAAACGGTGTATGCTATCAGGTCATGGATGAAGTCTAGCGGCTTGGAACTAGCAGAACATAAAACAGAAGCACTACTAATAAGTAGTCGTCGAAAAAGAGAGAAAATAAAAATAAGAATAGGACAACACATCATAGAGTCACAGCAGCAACTTACGTACCTAGGAGTTGTAATAGATGACAAACTAAAGTTCAGACCGCATATTGAAAAAATATGCACTAAGGCATCGAAAATAGTGGTAACTTTGTCTAGGATGTTGCCAAACGTAGGGGGACCTAGGCACGGGAAGAGAAAACTAATCTCTACAGTGGTAAAATCAACAATTTTATACGCGGATGGCGGATGGCTGAAGGGCCTGCAGATATGCAGGTTAGCTGCGATTAATAAGCAGTCCCCGACCAAGAGCGGCAAGGTTCCGAGGGCGTACTACAAAAAGGTACAGGAGCCCGAAAAAGACCATGCGACATGGCGAATGGATGCCGCCATCAACTAGGTATCCCGCCAGAGGGGTGCCCTCAAGAAAGGCGCAGTAAGGAGGGTGACGACTCCATGGCTCCCCAGTCCACGTAAATTCGGGTAGCGTCTGACCCAGATTGGGCGGCTACCTGGTCAGCGTCTGTTCTCCATGCTAGGAGCGGCTGAACACGGAAATCCTGGCGGCAAGGTATAAAACGCTACGGGTAGGACCCCGGAATTAAAAGTACACCATGGAAGTAAATAATAGTAAATCTGTTACGGTGCAGGGAGTAATGACCCCAGTACCGGCGGCTTTGGGTAGTGCGCGAGCAGGCTACCAGTCGTCGTTATCCAGCGCCTGCAACGTTACCCTGGTGAGCTTGGCTAGGGTAGCAGATAAAGCTACAAGCAATAATCAACAACAGGAGCAAAACCCATTCGTTAGAGGCTCGGTAACAAGGAGAACACCACCTACATCACCGGTCTCAAATATAGATCATAGGAAATCACCCAATTCTCAGAGTAAAGAAGTGATTGGGGTTGTATCCCAAAAAGACGCATTCTTAAAACTAGGTGATATGATTGTCGACCTTATGGACTATACCAAAAGCCGAAATAATGTGCATCACGCCATCAAGGAGAAAATAAGAGCAATTAGAGTCGCGTACAATGAGGTCCGCGATGAAAAATCGGAAACTATTGCCGCCTCGAAAAGCAGTCAAAGTAAGGCCACGCAGACGTCCCCAAAGCCGACTGCGAAGAAAAATGAGGCAAAGAGAAGCAGAGACCCAACAGAAACAGTATATTATATGGAAACACCAAAGAGACAGAAAAAAGATTTACCCAAGCATAGAGAAGATGCACCCCTGCATCAAAAAAATACTGCAGGGAAAAGTACCACAACCGGAAATGCTCCAAATCCAGAAACCAAGTGGCAAAAAGTGGGAAAAAAGAAAAAGAAGAAGAAAATGAAAGAGATAAAGAAAAGAATGCCGAGACCAAAACCAGAGACGGTAATCATCACCGCTTAGGGTGACGTCACCTACGCGGACATCCTCAGGAAGATAAGAACAGACCCAGAACTAAGTGACCTGGGTAACGAAGTTAATAAGGTTCGTAAAACGCAGAAAGGCGACCTTGTTCTGGTGCTAAAACCGACAAATAATGGTGCCGGCGACAAGTTTAATGGGAAAATTAAGGCATGTCTGGACGGCCAAGTTGACGTAAAATCGTGTAAAGAGGAAATAACGATAGAATGCAAAGACATGGACGACATAACAACGAAACAGGAGATACGCCTGGCATTCAAAAAGGCGTTAGAGATACCCAATCTAGACGAGTCTATAGTAAAGTCAATGCGAAAATCGTATGGAGGAACGCAAACCGCAAGACTAAGTTTGCCTGCAGAAGCAGCGGGTAAGGCCCTTAAAATAGGGAAAATAAAAATCGGCTGGTCGGTCTGTCGCATAAGGGAGACTATAAGAGTAACCATGTGCTACAGATGTCTGGAGTTCGGTCACATTGCACGGCGTTGTACCTCAGACTCAGATAGGTCACATCGATGTAGAAAATGTGGAGCTGAGGGCCACAACTCGAAAGACTGTGTAGCGGAACCAAACTGCATGCTGTGCAGAGCAACAGGAGGAGAAAATCTAGGGCATACAGCTGGTGGCTTCAAATGCCCTGTTTTCAAGAAGGCCCTAAGTGTTAGATACAAATGAAATTTATACAACTCAACACAAACCACTGTGCAGCAGCCCACGACCTACTGATCCAAACCACCTGCGAATTGGAGATAGACGTGGCGATAGTAAGCGAGCAGTACAAGAACCTGGACAAAAACGTATGGGAAAAAGACTTGTCTGGAAGAGCAGCTATATGGGCCTGTGGAAAAAAGGCGATTGAGGAGGGAATGAAGAGTCCACAGGAAGGCTTTACTAGAGCAAAAATCGGCGGTATATACGTATATAGTTGCTACGTGTCGCCAAATATTAGCCTACCAGAGTATGGGAGGGTAATAGAAAAATTAGTATACGACGCAAACCAGCATAGGCCAACCATTATAGCAGGTGACTTTAATGCAGCAGCGGTAGAATGGGGATGTAACAGCACAAATAACAGAGGAAGGGTACTCTTGGAGGCCTTATCCTTACTCGACGTTGTTTTATTAAATAGAGGTAATGCCCACACCTTCAGAAGAGCAGGATTTGGATCTATAGTAGATATCACATTCATAAGCTCTTCATTGGCCCCAGACGTTAAATGGAAGGTAAGCGAACACTATACTCATAGTGACCATCAAGCAATACTGTTTAGTATTAACAGGAAACAGCCCATGATTGAGAAGAATAAAAGAGCTCCCTTTCATGGATGGGCAATCGACAAACTTGACCCAGATATATTCGCAAAAATGTTCCAGATGCAAAACCTCGAAGATGGCCCTGTAAACAACATGGCGGAAAGATTAGTAAAATCATTAAAGACAGCCTGTGATGCATCAATGCCAAGACGAAGGCAAGCAGGAAACAGCAGAAGAAAAGAAAACTATTGGTGGAATGAGGAAATAGCAGTACTTAGGAAAGAATGCCTCCATGCCAGGAGAAGGTACCAAAGGGGAAGATCAAGTGACGACTTTGAAGAGAGAAGAAGAGCATATCACTCGGTAAGAAATGATCTACAAAAAGCCATAAAGAAGAGCAAAAAACACAGTTTTGAACAATTGTGTAACGAAGCTGACTCCAACCCCTGGGGCAGCGCGTATAGAGTAGTAATGTCCCGATTGAAGGGAAAAAAATCAGCGCAGTTAACTTGCCCTGTGCTAATAAGTAAAATAGTAGACTCCCTATTCCCACAAAGGGAACAATACACTGGAGATCTATCTAGCCAAAATAAGTCAAGCCCAGAACCAGTCAGCGATGAGTAAATACTAAGACTGTGCTCGAAAATTGGTGACAAAAAGGCCCCAGGGCCAGATTGTATACCAAACCAGGCATTAAAGACTGCAATTAACACAGCCCCACATCGGTTTGCGAAACTATTTAACGCTTGCTTAGGCAGCTGCGTATTCCCAAATATGTGGAAAAAACAGAAGCTCATCCTGATCCCAAAACCCGGAAAAACTCTAGGAGAACCTGGGTCGTATAGACCAATATGCCTTCTAGACACCGTAGGCAAATGCTTAGAGAGGGTCATTTGCAGTAGGATCCAAAAGGCCATTGACGAAACTGATGGAATCTCACAGATGCAATTCGGTTTCCGGAAGGAAAAATCTACAGTGGATGCTATTATAATAAATTTGTTTTTGTATTAAGTGTGAGTTTGCTAAGTAGTTTAGAAAGCTGCGCTTAGCCACAGCACGTTTTACTTCTTCTAAGCACTGTTAGGTGCTCGGGTAGAAGATTGAGAAAGACGATTTTAATTTGTTAAATCAAAAAAGTATTCTGATCTTTATTTTCAAAAATTTTTATATTTATACTAAATTAAACTATTTGGTAATTCTTAATTCTAACTTATATTTTACTCTTTCTAACTTACTAAATTGCTTATTGCGTTAAACACTTGATTTTCATTGGTTAGTGTTTAACCCAAATCTTACTCAATAGTTAATTCTTACCCAATATCACTCTTTGTTTTCTTATATTTTAATGTAGTTAAAATTTCACTCATTGTTACATTTCAAGTGCATTTCCTTTTAACTAACTGCTTGCATTTGCACATTGTTGTGTTTGGAAATATTATCCATCGTAATATTTCAAATGCAAAGCCTTTAGTTAATTTGTCCACATTGACATATTGTTTCAAGTGCAATGCCTTTTGCTTGTACTCATAAACATTGTTTTATGTGTGGTCTTTTTGAAGTGTGCCAAAGAGTTTTGTATTACATTAATATTTGTTTATTCTTTTTTTAAATTAATTGGGTCGGTATGTAGTGTGTCATTCTATTTTTACAGAGTGACAAAACAAATACACTACACCATCGCCCTTAAGATTGAATTTATGTTTGAAAATAAGTAAATTGAATCTAATAAATATTTTGTTTGTAATATGATAAAAATGGGGGGGAAAAAAAAATCTTAAAATATATAATAGTTTTGTTTTTCTCTTATAATTAAATGATTAAGATAATTCTATCTTGTTTCTTATATTTTTTGTCATGTTGTTATTATTCTCAAATTACAGTTTTAACAATTTGAATAAAAAAAAATATTTTGTTTTGGTTTTTCTTTTCTTTTGTTTATAAATTATTTACAATTATGTTTAAATTATTGTTTAATTAGTTGGTATTATTGGGTTTGTATAACTTAAGTATATTATTATGATAACATTTTTCTAAATTATCTACTTTTAATAATGAATTTACTCCTAATCTTTTTATTATTTCATATGGTCCCTTGTATGGGCTCTGATTTTTCTTTCTAGATTCTAGTTTTATTAATACTAGATCTCCTACATTAAAGTTACTATTATTTATCTTTTTATCATAGATTTCTTTTGATTTATGTTTTGCTATCTTTGTTAATTTTATAGCATTTTCTAGTGATTTTCTTAATCTGATTTGTACTTCATTAGCGTAATTCTCTATGTCATAGCATTTATCTGTGTTTTGTATTTTGTCTGTAGGTAATGTTGCTAGTCTCCCGTAAATTAATTCAAAAGGTGAATAGTTAGTGTTAACATGTGGTGTTGTGTTGTAAGCAAATGTATAGTACGGTATCCATTTGTCCCATTCATAATCGTCTACAAAATTCAATAAATATTCATTCAATACACGATGATTGCGTTCTATAGAACCTATGGATTGGTGGTGATATGGTGCTGAAAACTTCTGGTTTATGTTAAGTAAATTGCAAACTTCTTTTAACAATTCATTGTTAAATTCAGTACCTCTATCAGATTTTAAAATTTTAAAACATCCATACTTCAATATAAACTGTTCAACTAATGTTTTGGCAATACTTCTAGCATCTTTTGTTTCAATTGGGTGTGCTATTACATACTTAGTTAATTCGCACTGCAATGTCAGTATATATCTGCAACCATTTGATATTCTTAAGGGTCCCACAGTATCTATTTCTATCGTTTCAAAACTAGTGTTTGGTGTTTCAGTTATAACCATTTTCTCTTTAATGTATTTTGTCTGTTTATTTCTTAGGCATTTATCGCATTTATTAATATAATCTCTAACCATCTTTCGCATGTTTTTCCATACATAACGTTGTTTCAATTTAAGTACTGTCTTTCTAATACCGAAGTGTCCTGATATCGGTGAATTGTGGAATTCTTTTATGATATCCATTTGTGATTTCTTATTTGTAATATATTGCAAAGGTTTATATAATATAATGTTTAATTCGAAATTTCTACATTTCTTTGATATCAATATTCTTTGGTATACCTCATTATAAGTTTTATTCATATATTAATTGATATGAGCTCAAAAATTTTATCTTCGCATGATAAAGCGAGATTTTTTATATTTTGCTTATGCATATAAATAATCAATTTCTCTAGAGACAAAACGTATTTTGCTAGATCTTCATTAATATTTATTACAAAGCTGCTATCTACATTTTCTATGGTACCGTCCTTAGGTCCATCTTTTATATTTTTTATACCGGTTTTAATAATATTAAATTTCAATTTGCGAATATTCTTTATATCTTGTAAAGATGTACATTCCCACATATGATTTTCATGTTGGCCTTGGGATATGTTACTATCGTTATTTATTACTACATTATTAGAAATTTCCTTTGCTTTCATTCCACGTGTTGTTACTAAAATTTTTTGATGGTTTACTATTGCGCAAAATAAAGTACCTGATCCTTATAAGAAATTTCTTTTTCTAATTCTAAGGCTAACTGAACTGCTTCATTCAGTTCTTTTGGTCTAGAAGCAAATATAGTTGGTTTGAGTTCTTCATTTAGACCATTTTTAAAGATGTTTAAGGCATAATTGTCATTTATTAACTTAATGGTATCCGATTGAGTTGTACTGCAATTTTGTATTTCTCTAATTTGTAATTCATTAAGTTCCGCTATTAAATTCAAAAGTTTTTCATGATAAGCATGTACGCTCATACTTTTTTGGGAAAAATTACTTATGGCGATTTCTTTTCTGTGAAATATGTTGCATAAATGGTACATGCTCTATCTCTTTTGTGTAGAGCATGTACCATTTATGCAACATTTTTCTCAGAAAAGAAATCGCCATTAGTGAAGCTTGTAATTGAGCTACCGTATTTGTATTTTTGTATCTGTTTGTTAGAATGGATTTCAAATTAACGAAAGTTGTCGGTGTTGATGTACCTAACGCAGTTCTTACTACTGTGGTTAATTTTACGTTATACACGAAATTCAGTAAAATCGGTTTCTGTTCTATTGCCAAACCATCGTTGATAAGCTCTAGTATCGTAAGGAATGAATGAAGTTCTTTATAATTCCCTGAGAATTCAGGAATTACTTTTAAAGCAAGTTCCAAATTAAATTGTTGAGTTGCCATATTTGTTAAATTTTGTATTTGATTAAAGGGTTTCTGTATATTAAGTGCCTGTTCAAGAAGTGTTTTTGCCTTATTATAATATTTGTCAAATTTTTCGGTATTTCTTTTTACGTCATCTGTTATAACTTTTATTTCTATTAAGTAAAAAAATTCCTTTTTTAATAAATCTAGTTCTTCTAATTTAATGAGCAATGTGGATTTTTGGTATCCCCTAGTTCCTGTTTTTTTTAAATTTATTATTATTTTTTCTATCCTATCAAATATTTTTTCCATTACTATATTATCATTGTTATCATTGTTTTTTTTTTATATATATATATATTTTTTAAACATGTATGAAATAATTTATTTACTACGTTAATATTTTCATTAAAATCTTACATCTTACTTCTTACTATATTTTTTAATAAAATTTAATCTTTTAAACCTGTACAACGGCTTTTTTGTCCACATAATCTTTAAAGTAAGAGTTTAACTTGTACATCATAAAAATTATAATTATTATACAAATAATAAAGAATATAATAAATATAATAATAAGTTCAATAAAGAAAGTGTCTTTTTTAATTGTACGACCAAACTTCATATTTTCGTCCATACTAGTTTTTGGTTTTAGTTTGTGATGGAATACAAATTTTCCACAATTTAGTCAAACCCGTTTCTTAAGCTTAAAAATAATGATGATGATATCCTCTTTTGTTGGATATTTGTTACTCATTTGCTTCGGAAAAAAATTTTGTCTGGCTAGGCAGAGTCTAGTTTTGGCAGGAATCAATATTAAAGTAATTTTTTCTTCTTTTTGTTATTGGACAGGATAATTAATTTTGGTCCGAATAGGCAGGATTACAAATTATTCAAAACAAAATTTTGTCAGGCTTCGAAAATTAGCAGGATCGTAATCTGCAGGATCGCCATATAATAAATTTGTTTTTGTATTAAGTGTGAGTTTGCTAAGTAGTTTAGAAAGCTGCGCTTAGCCACAGCACGTTTTACTTCTTCTAAGCACTGTTAGGTGCTCGGGTAGAAGATTGAGAAAGACGATTTTAATTTGTTAAATCAAAAAAGTATTCTGATCTTTATTTTCAAAAATTCTTATATTTATACTAAATTAAACTATTTGGTAATTCTTAATTCTAACTTATATTTTACTCTTTCTAACTTACTAAATTGCTTATTGCGTTAAACACTTGATTTTCATTGGTTAGTGTTTAACCCAAATCTTACTCAATAGTTAATTCTTACCCAATATCACTCTTTGTTTTCTTATATTTTAATGTAGTTAAAATTTCACTCATTGTTACATTTCAAGTGCATTGCCTTTTAACTAACTGCTTGCATTTGCACATTGTTGTGTTTGGAAATATTATCCATCGTAATATTTCAAATGCAAAGCCTTTAGTTAATTTGTCCACATTGACATATTGTTTCAAGTGCAATGCCTTTTGCTTGTACTCATAAACATTGTTTTATGTGTGGTCTTTTTGAAGTGTGCCAAAGAGTTTTGTATTACATTAATATTTGTTTATTCTTTTTTTAAATTAATTGGGTCGGTATGTAGTGTGTCATTCTATTTTTACAGAGTGACAAAACAAATACACTACACTATAAAGCTAGTTGTGGAAACTGCGAAAAACGCCATACAAGGCAAAGGCATAAGAAGAAAGTACTGCGCGATAATAACACTAGACATAAAGAATGCCTTTAACTCAGCGGGATGGAATCATATAATAACATCACTGCGAAGGCTTAATATCCCCGAGTACCTTATAAGAATAGTGAATGACTATCTTTCGGTAAGGACGCTGTGGTACGAAACGGATAACGGCACAGTATCAACAAATATCACAGCGGGAGTCCCGCAGGGATCAGTTCTTGGTCCACTGCTATGGAACGTTATGTATGACGGAGTGTTCAAGCTAAAGGTGCCCAAGGAGGCAAAGATCGTGGGCTTCGCGGATGACGTAGCTGTGGTAGTCCAAGCTGGAAATATTGATGAAGTGCAGCTCTATGCAAACGAAACCATCAGAACCGTAAAAACGTGGCTCGAATCCTTAGAGCTACAACTGGCAGAACAGAAGACAGAAGCGGTGTTGATCAGCAGCAAGAGATCCAAAGAAGTTCTACATCTTAAAATTGGAAATAGCGAAATCATTTCTACGGACGCCATCAAATACCTGGGTGTGATAATCGATAGCAGATTAAATTTTAAAAGGCATACGGACTACTCCTGTGAAAAGGCATCTAAGGTAGTAAGTTCATTGGCTAGAATGATGCCAAATATAGGTGGACCTAGGCATAGCCGTAGCCTTCTACTATCAAGAGTTGCAAACTCTATACTTCTTTATGGAGCACCCTTGTGGGTAGATTCACTAAGGTGCAACTCCAGGAAAGATATGGTATCTATCTTCCGCAGAAGTTGCCTTCGAGTTTGTAGCGGGTACCGCACAATATCTCTGGATGCAGCATGTGTGATAGCGGGTATCATCCCGATCGACATAACTGCCAGGGAGTCTTCAAACATATACTCAGAAAAAAAGGAGAACCACCACATCCAGCCGAAAACTATTCGACAAACTAAAAGACTCAGGTCTATACTGAACTGGCAAAGAAGATAAGAACATTCTACATGTGGGCGGTGGACATATAGGTTAATCCCAAAAGTGGAAAACTGGATGAATCGCAAACATGGGGAGATATGTTATCATCTGACACAGTTTCTAACGGAACATGATGGCTACAGAAGCTATCTATATCGATTCGGACACGATGACTCCGCGAGGTGTCCCGCTTGTCCAGATCAGGATGAAACTGTAGAACATGTAATGTTCAAATGCCAACGTTTTAATGGGGAGAGAAGGATTCTGGAATCACAATTGGGACGCCACCTATCACCTGAAAACATCGTGAATGTCATGCTGGAGTCAGAGAAAAACTGGAACAGCATTACAACTTTCATTACATTGGTAAACGAGTTATTGCGAAGAGAGGAACAGCTCAGGAATCTCAGACCAACACAACAATGAGCAGCAAAGAACAACAATGGAAGCAAAGTGAAATCAAAGGAACGAAAAACCAAATGGACGCGGCCAAACAGGCCACCCACCCTACGAAGTAATACCTAACGGCAGTCCCGTAGAGTGTGGAGTCGACGGTGGAGGTGGTTTTAGTCGGTAAAAATCCGACATACCCGCCTGGGACCTATCGAAGGTTTCCACCTCCAATCACAAAAAAAAAAAAAAAAAAAAAAAAACATACATACATACATACATACTTACATACATACATTCATACATACATACTGTTCATACATTCACATCGCTTGTTTTTGTTTTCTTTATTTGTTTTCTTTTGTTGTTAATTATTTACGCTGACTCAAAAATTTATGTTTTTTGCCCAGTAATAAACACACACACACACTTGCATAAAACCTTTATGTAACCAAAGAAAATTGTCGCAATAATCCAATGAACCACACTGGTCAATGCACCAATAAAAAAGTGCAACTTAGCAAAGTGTAAACTTAGCAATTAATTATAAAAAAATATCACATGTATGTATGTATGTTTAACTAAATAAGCAGCGTTCCCATTTATCCAAAGGGAACACACTATAAAAAAAAACAACAACAACAAATTGTAAACTTAGCAATAATTTAGTATTTAAGAAAGAAAATTTATCAATAAAATTGTCAGAAATTCACGACTTGTTAGTGTCTCGACTTCTTTCTACCTTTTCTCCGCTGCAACCAAGTTCAAGTGCTTGAGTTGCTCCAAACTTTATCTTGGTGATTCTGCCTCGATAAAAAACCTAACACAAATTCATTGAAGGACAAAAGAGTCCATTCAATATACATTTGGTGACCCCTAGTTCTTTTATAGAACATACAAAACACGCAACCTCGCGAATTACGTCAGATCCTGCAACATTAAACAGGATCAACGTATCGATTTGCTGCAAAAATTGGATAGTTGTCCACACAGCAATCATCAATATACATTCAGCAATAGTCCTTATCAGGATCAACAAAACAACTCGCAACCGCAGTCAGAGAACCAATCAACAGAGCATTGTGCTAGCTTCCGAAGATGGCAGAACAAAAAATCAGTATGGACGTATTGGCTCAATCCCAACGCGAAACGGGTGACATCATACAGGGAATCATAAAAAATTATAAGAAGGACTCCCAGTCCAGGAAGACCCTAGAGTACTATAAGGAACGCCTAAGGAGGTTGAATAGCGCATGGGCGGATTTCGAGATAACTGACAACAAAATACGTTGTCTTGAAAATCCACCATTAAACCACGATTATTTTGTCAGTAATTACTACACTGACATAGCGGTGCTCGTGGAAAAATACAGGCAGGAATTTGAGTCGGCAATGATGCAAACACCGGTTAACCAGCAAAAAGGTCCAACCAATCCAGAAGCAGAGTATCAACATCAAGAACTGGCCGCCGCTAAGTCAACTATAACAATGGCAAGGACACAAGCTCATCATCAGCCTCCACAAATTCAACAGCAGGATATGGCTTCCCCAACACCTACTCCACCCGTAAGAGCGTCGCAAATTACCTTATCCATTAGAAGACAAAACGTAATGATATCGTCTCTAAAACGGGTAATCACAACGGACCCAACAGTAACAAACATGAAATTGAAAGAGAAGCTATGGGAACAGATCCAGGAGCTACATTTCTCAATTTGGGAAAACTGTGTCAACCCACTCGAAGAAGGATATGACATGGACTCGTACACGGATCTAGAAAAAATGGTGATACAAAACTTCAAACATACAACAGTACCTACAGCACAATATGGGGCAGAGTGTGCACAGACGAATGCATTGCCACTTCCCAAAATTACAATTCCGAAATTCGACGGGGATTATTTGAAATGGCCTTCGTTCGCTGATCTTTTTTCACAGCTGGTAGTCAACCAAAACATTCCCGTTGTGCAGAAAATATGGTATCTCAAGGCGAACGTAACCGGTGAAGCTGAAAAACTCATCAGCCATCTTTCCGCAACAGCTGATAATTATGAGACAGCCTGGAAAGCATTACAAGACCGGTACAACAATAAGCGTGTACTGGTATCAACACTAATGCAGAAACTAATCGATCAGCCGTCATCTGGGACGTCAGCAGCCTCCATAAAACAGCTACATGATGTCACTCAAGAGTGTCTGCATGCCCTCAACAATATAGGGGTGGACACTTCTTCATGGAGTCCAATGCTGCTTCATCTTCTCATAAAAAAGTTAGATCGGGGTCTTCACTCGCAATATGAAAAAACAATAGAAAATCCAAAGGAATTGCAGCATGTGAGCCAATTCCTAGAATTTCTAGAAACCCGGTTTCAATCAATGGAAGCCATGGGGCAGAAGGAAAAAGGGTCAGCCAAGTCGTGCGCTTCAGTAGCTTCAACACACCAAGGCAATTGGGCATGCACGCTATGCAACAATGGCACTCACAAACTATTTCAGTGCCAGACCTTTTTGAAATTAAAACCCACGGAGCGACTTAACTACACACAAAGGCAAAAATGTTGTGTGAACTGCTTACGTAAGGGACATTCAGCAAACCAATGCACTTCACGATGTTGCATGAAGTGCAATAAAAAACACAACACACTGTTGCATTTGGACAACAAGCAAGAGTCCTCAAACAAAAAGGACAATCAAAAGGCATCATCAGCCGCATCAACTAAAACAGCGGGGGGCGCAGGGCCTTCATCTTCAACGTCATCATCTCAGGCGACCAACGACATAGAAGCTACCTCATTAGCAGCATCTAATATTCAACAAGCAAGTTCGTACGTGATACTCAGCACAGCAGTTGTGAAAATACAAGCAAATGGAACAGAAGTGGAATGCCGTGCTTTACTCGACTCCGGATCACAAGTCAATTTCATCACGGAACGTCTAGTAAAATGTCTCGGCATTTCCAGACAGATTTCGAATATAAGCATCAATGGAATCGGTTCAACAAATACAAAGACAAGGCACCGAGTAAATGTAGGACTCAAATCCCGAATTAACAAATATTCGACGCGACTTGAGGCCTTTGTTCTGCCGCGTATATTGTCACCACAACCATCACAGTTCATCAATACTGACAAATGGCCACTACCCAAAAATGTGGCACTCGCTGATCCAGCTTTCAACCGTCCCGGTAGAATCGACATTCTGCTGGGCGCATAGCACTATCACGACTTGCTAGCGATCGGACAAATAAAATTGGCAAATCAGCTTCCAACAATGCAGAACACTGTATTCGGATGGATAGTTTCTGGAAAAATACAGGAGGAACAACCCAACAATTTGACGTGCGGAATATGCACCGCTGATGAATCACTTGATGCTTCCATCGCCCGACTTTGGGAACTAGAAGAGATCAAAACATCCAGTAAACCAATGTCCATCGAAGATAAACAATGCGAAAATCACTTCGAACAACACACCATAAAGGATAATCAAAATCGATTTGTGGTACAGATTCCTTTTCATCAAAGTCCTGAGGCTTTAGGTGACTCACACGGAATCGCAATCAATCGCTTCTTTTCTCTGGAACGGCGATTGCAGAAAACCCCGGAATTAAAAGCTCAATATGCTAATTTCATGGAAGAATACGAAAGGCTGGGACACATGACAAAGATACCAGCAGAAGCGATTCGCTCTCCAAACTATTTCATTCCACATCACTGCGTGCAACGACCGGAAAGCTCAACCACAAAGCTTCGGGTCGTATTTGATGCTTCAGCAAAAACCTCTTCAGGATACTCTTTAAACGACCTAATGTACACAGGGCCAACGTTACAAAGTGAGTTACTGTCTATTTTACTAAGATTCCGAATGCCGAAATTTGTTTTTACCACTGACATTGAAAAAATGTACAGACAGATCTTAATGGCCCCCGACGATCGCCAGTACCAACTAATAATGTGGAGAAAGAACACCTCGGACCCTATCACATATTACAAACTCAACACAGTGACATATGGCACAAGAGCCGCTCCATATTTGGCAACCAAATGCCTACAGCAAATAGCAAAAGAAAATGCTCTCAGATCCCCTCTTGCTTCCAAGTTTCTCCAAGAGAATTTTTACGTAGATGATGGCCTGGGTGGTTCTGATAGCTTAACAACCGCACTACATATACAAGAACAGCTCGTGCAAATTCTAAAGGAACGTGGATTCACATTACGTAAATGGTGCGCCAATCACCCAAAATTGCTCCACAATGTACCACAAGGAGATGTGGAGGTCAATCTAGACTTCGAGAGTACCAAGAATGACTCGATAACCACGTTAGGGATGATTTGGCTACCAAAAGATGATAAGTTAGGAATGAAGGTAAACATTGAAAACATCAGAAGAATTACCAAGCGCACCGTCACATCGGATCTTGCAAAAATCTTCGACCCCTTAGGCCTCCTATCGCCTATAGCCGTTACCGCCAAGATATTCATCCAAGAATTGTGGAAACTAAAACTCGATTGGGATCAATCACTTCCTGAACACATGCATACTAAGTGGATTAACTTCCGCACAGAATTGAATGAGTTAAAGACATTGCAGCTACCAAGGCATATCTTCAATGGAGGAATCCCTGAATCCGTCCAACTACATATTTTTACAGATGCGTCAGAAAAGGCATATGGAGCAGCGGCTTACATTCGATCCACTGAGAAAAACGGTTCAATTATAACACGACTGCTGTGCGCGAAATCCCGGGTCGCTCCAATTAAAACTCAAACCATACCTCGACTGGAGCTTTGCGCGGCGACATTGGGAGCACAGCTAGCCGCAAGAATCACTATGGACCTTCAACTAACAAGCCAAGTCTGGTTCTGGACAGACTCAGAAATTGTATTATCATGGATAAATTCACCAGCACCACACTTTGGTGGCCTCTGGGAAGCGGCTGTCAAATCAGCCAAACATCTTCTGGTAAGAAGCGCAGCAAATGCTTCCCTTACTTATGAGGAACTTGAAACATTAATCGTAGAAATCGAGGCAATACTGAATTCAAGGCCCATCTCTCCAATGTCAAACGATCCAAATGACATAGGCGCTCTGACCCCGGGACACTTTCTGATCGGTGAACCACTCACGGCCCAAGTTGACGCACAAGCAAGGCCAGCGGCGTCGAGCCTGGCCACTAGATGGAAACTAGTCTCCCAACTTAAGCATAATTTCTGGAGCAGATGGTCCCGAGACTATCTAAATGAATTACAGTATCGCAACAAATGGCAAGAGCAGTCGAAAAATCTTGAACCAGGAACCATTGTCATCATCAAAGAAGATAATGCTCCAGTAATGCAGTGGCCACTAGGGCGCGTCATAAAGACATACAGAGGAAAAGACAACACAGTTAGAGTTGCAGATGTAAAAACAGCCTCCGGTGTGCTCAAACGAGCCATCCACTATTTGGCACCACTGCAGAGACTCAAACAAGACACCACTAGCGAGGAACAACTAACCACGTCGCAGCCAGTTGATACAGATGAGGAAGAGGAACAAGCTTCGCTAACTTCAAAAGACGAGAGTCCAAGCAGGAAAAAACGAAAGACAGTCACCTCCGGTGTAATGATGACCATGTTCGTTGCATTACTAGCTCTTCCACTAATCTGCAACGCGAATAAAATAGAAATAACTAAGTTTCAACCAAACATTGGCATACATTTTGAAGGCATCGGCACAACACGAATTTCACGGTCAGAATGGAAAATCATAACATATTATGAATTACAACCGTACTGGCGAGAAATGCAGACCTTCACAAAGGGCACGGCATCCCTACAGCATCTATGTACCCTCGTATCTCAAAAAACAACATGTATAAACGTTCTCCAAAGTCTCAAATTTGGCTTCTCAGATCTTAAAGATGGAAACACTTTACTCAAGAACAAAAGAAATAAACGTGGTGCAGTAGATATCGTGGGAAATGTTGCCAACTCATTGTTCGGGGTACTGGATTCAACCTATGCTGAACAAATGTCGAACACCATCGAACAGATCAAGGAAGATGAAACTTATCTAATGCAACTGTTAAAAAACCAGACCTCATTCATAGACTCAACCCTCAACATCTTTAAGCAAGATGAAACTCAGATCCAGAGCAAATTCGACAACCTCGACGAGCAAGTAAACAGAATTGACTCCAGGTTACGCGACAACGTACAACAAGAGCATGAACTTAAGTTAATACAAGGTTTTGTTCTGCTAGCTACACAATTGTCATTGATGTCAGCAAGACTACACCGAACTCAAACAGCAATAATCACTGCATTGTCTGACTCTCAACATGGCAAGATCAGCCCATTACTGCTGTCACCATCACAACTTCAAGCCGAACTGATACAAGTGAGAAATAACTTACCCTCAGCACTACAACTACCAGTCAATCAGGACAATCTGCTTCAGCTCTATAAAATCATGAACGTGAAGGGAGGAATCGCAAACAATCACATAATTTTCCATATAACAATTCCTCTATGTGATCCAGAGACGTTGGAACTTTTTAAACTGCACCCGATACCAGCTCTTCTCCACAACACGATGACAGCCATCCAGCCATGCAGTCAAATCATCGCCATAAACGCGCACCAAGATGAATATTACACGTTGACTGAACAGCAATGGGCATCTTGCACACCATTAACAGAAGATGAAGTCTTGTGCTCAAGCATGCAGTCTAAATTCAATTCAGATGCAGCCAAATGCCTATGTGAAATTTCGTTGCTGAACAATGTCACTAGTACCAACTGCAACGTAGCTCCGTTTGTAGAAAACACATCACTCATCCAATTGAACCACAACAATCAATGGATGTACACCATGCCGCACTCAACCCCTATAACCGCCGTGTGCAGCGAAGAACACATTCGACTCAACCTACAGGGCACTGGACTAATAAAAATAAGCCCAGACTGCACACTTAAATACAAGGCTATGCTCATTCAGGGACACGAAATCTATTCAACATCCCTATACACATCATATACTGCTACTGCCAACATGAGTGAAATTAATTACCCTACCGAAGAAGAAGTCAGCAGTATTCACCTCAAAAGGTACATAGACCATATAAAAAATATATCGGATATCCAACAAGAATTACACCAACAGGTACTCACTAATCTACCCCAACAACTGACTCACATAAAAAGACACCATGCAGCAGTAGCTTACGCCGCCCTTCTTCTTACAATCGGAGTCATCATTGCGACAATCTACCAGAAGCTACAAGGTCGAAGAAGAAAAATAGGTCAACAAACCTCACCAGCAGCAATTTGCCAGCATGCAGCGTCATCAGAATTTACAGTAACAGTAGCTTGAACAACAAAGAAATAAAATTAAAACAAAAAAAAAAAACATTTTTTTTTACTTATATCATCTAGTGACTAAGTCAGGAACATTCAAACCATTGAAAATATCAAATATCAATACAATGTAATTTGTCGAGCATAGCTCAACGGCGGGGAGCATGTTCATACATTCACATCGCTTGTTTTTGTTTTCTTTATTTGTTTTCTTTTGTTGTTAATTATTTACGCTGACTCAAAAATTTATGTTTTTTGCCCAGTAATAAACACACACACACACTTGCATAAAACCTTTATGTAACCAAAGAAAATTGTCGCAATAATCCAATGAACCACACTGGTCAATGCACCAATAAAAAAGTGCAACTTAGCAAAGTGTAAACTTAGCAATTAATTATAAAAAAATATCACATGTATGTATGTATGTTTAACTAAATAAGCAGCGTTCCCATTTATCCAAAGGGAACACACTATAAAAAAAAACAACAACAACAAATTGTAAACTTAGCAATAATTTAGTATTTAAGAAAGAAAATTTATCAATAAAATTGTCAGAAATTCACGACTTGTTAGTGTCTCGACTTCTTTCCACCTTTTCTCCGCTGCAACCAAGTTCAAGTGTTTGAGTTGCTCCAAACTTTATCTTGGTGATTCTGCCTCGATAAAAAACCTAACACAAATTCATTGAAGGACAAAAGAGTCCATTCAATATACACATACATACATACATACATACATACATACATAGATCCATACATACATACATACATACATACATACATACGTACATACATGCATACATACATACATACATACATACATACATGCATACATACATTCATACATACATACATACCTACAACCATACATGCATACATACATACATACATACATACATACATACATACATACATACATACATACATACATACATACATACATACATACTTTCATACATACATACATACATACATACATACATACCTACAACCATACATGCATACATACATACATACATACATAGATCCATACATACATACATACATACATACATACATACATACATACATACATACATACATATATACATACATACATACATACATACATACATACATACATACATACTTACATACATACATACATACATACATACTTTCATACATACATACATGCATACATAGATCCATACATACATACATACATACATTCATACATACATACATACATAGATACATACATACATACATACATACATACATACATACATACTTACATACATACATACATACATACATACATACATACATACATACATACATACATACATACATACTTTCATACATACATACATACATACATAGATCCATACATACATACATACATACGTACATACATGCATACATACATACATACATACATACATACATACATACATACATACATACATACATACATACATACATACATTCATACATACATACATACATACATACCTACAACCATACATGCATACATACATACATACATACATACATACATTCATACATTCATACATACAGACCTACAACCATACATGCATACATACATACATACATACATACATAGATCCATACATACATACATACATACATACATACATACATACATACATACATACATACATACATACATACATACATACATAATTACATACTTACATACATACATACATACATACTTTCATACATACATACATACATAGATCCATACATACATACATACATACATACAAACATACATACATACATACATGCATACATACATACATACATACATACATACATACATACACACATACTTACATACATACATACATACACATAGGGCCAAGCTCAGGCTACTATGGTGGTCAGCGGGTGGCGGATAGCTGAACGACCTGCAGATATGTAGGTCAGCTGCGATAAATAAGCAGTCCCCGACCAAGAGTGGCAGGGACCGAGGGCGTACTACAAAAGGGTACATGTGTTCGATGAAGACCTGTGACAGGGCGAGTGGGTGCCGCCCTAAAGTAGGTATCCAGCCACACGGGTACCCTCAAGAGAGGTGTAGTTAGGAGGTTGACAACTCCGTGGTTTCCCTAGTCGGTCCGCCGATTGGCAGCATGGTCAAGCCCAGTACGGTCATGTTTATGGTATTTCTGGAACAACGATTTGATTTGTTATGCCCCGGGCTGACGGTTGTGGCATTCTGGGACTTCGGTAAGCAGGGGTGAAAACCTGCTGAAATTGCTCCCGGGCTAATGTCATAGCTGCCTCCGTCTCGATAAAATATAGCGAGTCTCAAGGTGCGCTTAATGTTTGTCACCATTAGGTTGGTGGTGTAGGTTCGGATGCGACATACCTGATAAACACGGATCTGGCACTGAACACGGTATCTCATGAGGGTACTGTGTCAACCCTTGCATGGCCTCCCTGCTTGCATAGATAACCATGGGATCTAAACGTGACTACACTTCGAGCGGCGATAGCGGCCTTGAGTTGAGACCCATTTGAAGATGATGAAAAACAACAATAACGACAAAATTCATAACAAGGAAAAGGAGATGCAGAGGGATGAAATAGGTGGGAGTCTTTCAAAGATTACGTGATTGTGCTGCAGAACATGATGCGACATGCAGGTTACACGCGGGAGCAACAAGCCGACAGATGTCTAGGTATAGCCTCGTGGTATAGAAGATTTGTGCCAGGGTTTGCCCAGATTGTTCACCCGCTAACCGCCATGCTCAAGAAGGGAAAACACTACCGATGGAACCAAGAGCAGCAGGCCGCATTCGAGGCTTTGAAGAAACAGTTAACAGAAGCGCCGGTACTGGCATGCCCGAACTTTACCAGGAAGTTTACCCTGGAACCGATGCATGTGATTATGGCTTAGGAGCAGTACTGACCCAGGAGGTCGAGGGGAGGAAAAAGTTATTTCATACGGCAGTCGACGTCTCATCCCAGCAGAGATGAATTACTCGGCAACGGAGAAGGAATGTCTCGCGATTGTGTGGGCGGTAAGGAAGCTAAGACCTTACTTAGAAGGTTACCGCTACACCGTGGTGACGGATCATCTCGCCCTTAAGTGGCTTAACTCTATAGAAAGTCTCTCAGGTCGTATTGCAAGGTGGGCGTTGGAGCTTCAGCAATATAGTTTTGATGTGCAGTATCGCAGAGGTAAATTAAACGTAGTAGCAGATGCATTATCCCGTGATCCAGTAAACGTGTGCCAGGCAGTAAAAGAGAACCCGATGGAGTGTAGATGGTGGCAGGCAAAGTGTGCTGATGTGCAAAGAGAACCATAAAAATTTCCGGATTTTTCGATTATGAATGGGCAGCTATATCGTCATCTCTCAACAACTGATCGTGACGAGGGGTGTGCCCCGTGGAAGCTATGTGTGCCGTCATTGCAGAGAAAGAGGGTGTTTGAAGAAAATCATGATTCATCAACCGCAGGCCACTTGGGAATCAGGAAAACCATATCCCGGATTACGAGCAAATACTACTGGCCTGGAATGTTTCGAGATATCCGGAGTTATGTAAGACGGTGCCAGATATGTCAAAAACATAAACCCAGTCAGCAGCTTGCCGCAGGACAAATGTTGTCAGTTATCGCGGAGGAGCCATGGTCTATTGTGTGCGCCGATTTTGTCGGGCCCCTACCAAGGTCAAGGCATGGGAATTCGATGATGCTCGTGTTTACGGACAAATTTTCTAAATGGTCAGAATTTGTACCTTTACGCCGAGCGACGGGGGAGACTTTAAGGAGGGCTTTTCGGGAGAGAATCTTGGCTAACTTTGGTGTGCCAAAGGTGTTTATCTCCAACAATGGTTCGCAGTTTACCTGCAAGGCGTTCAGAAACTACCTTAAAGAAATGGGAATACAACACCAACTAACGGCCCCGTATACCCCACAAGAAAACCCCACCGAACGAGTAAACCGCACGATAAAAACTATGATCGCACAGTATGCCGGGTCCAACCAGAGGACGTGGGATGTGTTGTTGCCGGAATTACACCTGGCATTCAACACCGCAAAATCTGACACCACACAGTATAGCGCATCCTTTCTTGTGCAAGGGAGGGAACCTACACTCCCCGCCACATTGTATGATGAAGTCACACCGGGGACAGGAACAGAAAACCGAGACCCCCAGGAGAACGCAAGAATGCTTAAACAAGTTTTTGAGCTGGTGAGAAGGAACCTGGTTAAAGCCGCCAAGGACCAAGCACGTTACTACAACCTCCGTCGAAGAAAGTGGAGTCCGAAAATTTGCGAATTGGTTGTAGTCAAAGAACACCATGTGTCCAGTGCAGCAGATAGTTTTGCTGCTAAATTAGCCCCGAAATTCGAAGGTCCTTATACCATTCATCGAATTATATCCCCAGTGATCGTAGAGGTACGCAAGGACGGCCAAAGGAGTTACCGCACAGCCCATGTCAGTGATCTAAAACTTTATCGAGACAATGAATAGTGTACAAGTGGAAATTAAGGAAAAACTTTAAGTTAAAATTTAAAAGGAAAAAAAATAATAAGAAAATTAAAAAAAAAAAAAGAAGTTGGACTTTTGGAAAAAAATACGAATGAATTCAAGTAAAACGTTAATTAGAGAATAATAATATAGATATTTATTTTTGGAATGAATTAAAAAGGAAAAACACATGAGCATTGATTTAACTAAAAAAAAATAAAAAAAACGTCAGCCTGGGAAAAAAACGCTAAAATGGCAACAGTGTTCGATGGTTCGATCAAACCTGCGCGCAACCATAGGGAGAAAACAACACACACACAATACCTCCTACAGCACACATTAAATTAGTTTGTTACAAGCAGTGCGCGGACGTGGTAGTTGTCGGCGAGCGTTAATAATAAAATTAAAAAAAAAACTCACAGCCACCAACACGTAAACAACGTATAACAAATTCAGTGGTTTGGAGAAAAAAAAACAAAACAAGCAGTAATACGGCGACAAAGGCAAACGGGAAACAATAATAAAAAAAAAAGAAATAATAAAACTGTAAAACTGTAGTCCAGCAGCAATCGAAGCAGCAAGGCCAAGTATTGACAGTGAGTAAATAGAAAACCGATACAACAGAATGTGACGTGTTAGTTGTGTAGGCGATAGCAAAATGTGGTACGGGGAGAGGGATAAGTGTGTGTGGTTGTAATTGTTATGTGTTGTGCACAGTGGCCTAAACGGGAAAAATTGTTGTGTGTATTGTAGATGAATCCAGGGCAAGAAGAGCCACTGCGGAACGGAGACGTCATCATAATATCTGATGACAACGCAACCCAGGAAGAGCTTTCGGCGTCCCAGGCTTCGGGTGGTAGTTTATTAACAGAGGCCGAAGGGGAGTGGTGGGAGCCCGAGGAGCAGTTGTCCAGTTCACAAGCAACTGAGCGTTCGCAGTCGGATCAGGGGCCGCGGATCTGGGTGGGGGCGAGCCTGGACAGGTATATACTCCGGCGGCGTAAGTATCGTCAGTACATCGCGCAGAAGACCCGGATCCACTGGTCGAGTTTCCAGTGTCCCCAAAGCGGCTGGCAATAATGAACGGGTGTGTGAGTCCGCCGCGAGCAGGTGAAAGAGACCCGCTTAGTGTGTAGATGGATGTACATCCGCCAATTTGGTTTAATTTTCGTTACAGATAATCCGGAGGTCGATGGGGTACATGAGGTGGAACTAAGTCAGGGGTAGGTGGAGGGTCATACTGACTAGCAGGGTTAATCGAGTAGTCAAAAGAGTGGCGTCAGCAGAGGAGAAGCGACAGAGAGGCGTTAGCAGAGAAGTGTTGACAGAGAGTTGTCAGCAGAGAAGAGAAGTCAAAGAGCGGGAGATAATGAAAGCCGAAGCAAACAACAGATACAATACAGCAGGCAGTGTGGTGAGAGTTTACCGCTAGCGGTTCAAACCAAAGTAGAAATGTAGCAGCTTCAAAACAACATTTGTGTACTTATAAGCGAGTATAAAAGGAGGAGTATTTAAATAATAGGGGCCTTGGTTTTTTGGACTGCAAAGTGAGACGTTGTAACAGAGCCGGTAAGAATAAGTTTTTTTAAAAAAAAACATAAGGTGGAAAAAAAATACACAGCGCTATTAATTAAGTAGGGGATTGGTAACACCAATTCCGTGATAGTAAAGAACAGGTACTGGTTTTACAACCAATAAAGTGAGGAGGATTTACATCCGACTTATCTGGACTAGGATTTACATCCAGTCAGGAAGGAGGCTAGAGCACTGAGTAAGGGCTAAGCGGTAGGCACTTCTGAGGTTACACCCAGAAATCAGAGGGCCCTAGAGTAGTCTTGGATTTACATCCAAGTTGAACAGAGGGTAGGAGTTAGAGGGCAGGAGTAGTAGGGCACTGGCTCTGATTACCTTCTCTGGAAACGTGGTGTGAACATAAACAAACCATCAAAAGTGTGTTAAAAGGAAAAAAACAATAAATAAAGAAGCAAACCCCGAAGTTTAAATAAGTGTTTTCTTTCCCGCAAACAAAATTTATGTAACGGACCCTGGACGCGACTGAGTCGTACCCTAGCTTCAAACCCGGAGTAACCGGAGGTTCTTTACCGAAGAAGGCAGAAACCTGCTAGACCAGATGCTCTGGTAATTCAGTCGTATGGTGAAAAGTCCTATGCAGACATTCTTAGGAAAGTGAAGGGTGACCCTTAACTGGATATTCTTGGTCGGAATGTGAAGAACATCAGGAAAACAGCAAAGGGTGAATTATTATTGGAGCTAAATAAACCTGCCCACCAAAATACAGATGCATTTAGATACACCATTGGAGAAGTCTTGGGAACAGATGCGGAAGTAAGGGCACTGACGCGCGAAATAGTTCTTGAAATCAGGGACATAGATGAGGTGACGACCAAAGAGGACATATACGAAGCTTTGGTAAACGTTTCGGATGACTTTAAAACGTTGCATATCTCTGCAGTAAAGTCTATGCGGAGGGCATATGGTGGTACCCAAACGGCTACAATTGGTCTTAGCGCTGGTTTGGCAAATCGGCTGACTGAGATTGCTAAAATCCGCATTGGGTGGGTGGTGTGTAGGATACGGGAGAAACTCGCCCCAAGGCGTTGCTACAAATGCCTGGATTTTGGCCACAATGCTGCTAAGTGCAAGGGCCCACATGACCATTCTGACAAGTGCCTGAAGTGTGGAGAAGTCGGGCACAAAATCAAAGAGTGTAAGAATAAATCATCGTGTATGCTCTGTAGAGATTCAAATGCCCATAGTGACCACGTGACAGGATGTGCAGCTTGCCCGTACTACAGAAAGGCGCTACAGGTACTCAGGACTCGAAAATGAAAATACTGCAACTGAACCTAAATCATTGCCAGGCAGCCCAGGATCTGCTTAAACAGAGTGTCCGTGAATTGGGTATTGATGTTGCAATAATTAGTGAACCATATCGGAAAATGGAGTCTCCAAACTGGCTGTGCGATGCCTCAAACACAACGGCAATCTGGGCAGTGGGCAAGAAAACCCTACAGCGTGCGAAAACACCACAACGTGGCTATACCCGAGCTTATGTTTCTGGCATTTTCATTTACAGTTGCTATGTTCCATTAAGATGCTCGAGGGATGAGTTTGAGTATATTGTTGACGACATTGTCTCTGATGCTGCTACAAGGCGCCCCGTGCTAACAGCAGGGGACTTTAACGCATGGGCAACTGAGTGGGGCTGCCCACGTATGAATTTTAGAGGCAGAACCCTGCTTGAATCGCTTTCTCCGCTCGACGTTAGACTACTTAACAGAGGGAACACGCAGACTTTTAGCAGGGCTGATCGTGGATCGATTATCGACATAGCTTTTGCCAGTAACAGCATTGCAGACCGCATTAATTGGGAAATATCTAACCAATATACCCATAGTGATCACTGTGCCATAATAATGGACATAGAACAGTATCGACACCATACAGCGGTAAATATACGCACAGCGGATATATCTGGCTGGAAAGTCAATACCCTAGATAAAGAAGTTTTCAGAGTATCCATGGAGGATATGATTCTGAATGGCACACCCGAAGTTATGGCAGAACAATTGGTGCAGAAGATCTCTAGAGCTTGCGATGCATCTATGGTTAAAAGAAAGAAGGGTGCTAACAAACAACCTGTATATTGGTGGAATGATGGAATTGCCAAACTACGATCGGAATGTGTGCATGCCAGACGGCAGTATACTAGAACAAGGGGCAGACCGGATAACAATGTCTATCACGAAGAATTTAAAGCTAAGAGGAGATCTCTTAAGCGGGCAATTCGAATAAGTAAGAGGAAGTGCTTCCTAGATATATGCGATGAAGTTGAAAACAACCCCTGGGAACTGGCGTACAAAATTGTGACGAAAAAACTGAAATGCTTAAATCCATCACCACCTAGCGAAGAGCCAATAATTACAGGAGTCGTGGAACACCTTTTTCCCCGACAAGAGGCGCTTATATGGGACCTAAATGTTCCAGGAGAGGGTTTTGAATACCCCCCCGTTACTCACTCTGAGGTTCAGTCTGCGATTGAAAATTTCAAAGACAAGAAGGCTCCAGGAGTAGACTGCATCCCTAACCAGGTATTAAAGGAGGCTTTTAAGTGCTGCCCTGACCAATTCGAAACACTAATAAGTACGTGTTTTTGCAATGGAATTTTTCCCACATTGTGGAAGAGGCAAAAGCTGGTCCTGTTGCCCAAGGACAAAAAACCTTTAGATGACCCTTCCTCATATAGACCATGATAGATACTAGTGGGAAGTTGTTGAAAAGTGTTATCTGTAAGCGTTTGGAAGCATGTGTAGAGGCCGCAGGTGGTTTGTCAGAAAACCAATTTGGCTTTAGAAGGGCAAAGTCAACAGTTCATGCTATTAACGCTGTGGTGGAGACGGCAGCGAGGGCTATAGAGGACAAAAGATGGAGAAATGGAGCCAAGGAATATTGTGTGGTAGTTACGCTAGATGTGAAGAATGCTTTCAACACGGCTAATTGGGGGATTATAATGGATACTCTTTCTAGGCTGAGTATACCCAGGTACCTGTTGGCCATAATTAGGGACTATTTTCGCAACAGGGTCCTTATATACGACAGTGACAGCGGAGCCCGGCATTATAATGTTACGGGGGGAGTACCGCTGGGATCGATTTTGGGTCCACTACTGTGGAATGTGATGTATGATGGTGTGTTGGGGCTAAGGTTCCCCAAGGGGGTTCAAATCGTTGGTTTTGCGGACGATATAGCCCTTGTGGGCGTGGCAAAGAAACTGTCGGAGGCAGAGGCGGCTACGAATGCCAGTATACAGATTGTACGCTCTTGGCTTACATCGGTGGGCCTAAAATTGGCCGATCATAAAACCGAAGCGGTGTTGATAAGTAGTCGAAGAAAGATAGAGACAATAAACTTAAACAGTGGCACCTATCGTGTGGTTACAAAACCGTCTCTTAAATACCTTGGTGGGATTATTGATCGTCGGCTCTCATTTAAAGACCACCTAAAATACATAAGAGAGAAATCTTCCAGAACTTGTGCAGCATTATCTCGGCTAATACCGAACACAAGGGGTCCGAAGTACCTGCAGAGGAAACTCTTGAGTGATGTAGTAAGAAATGTCATGTTATATGCAACATCTATTTGGTCGGGAGCATTGGAACTCCAATCTTACAGGCCCCTGATAACACCAGTGTGTAGGCTGGCAGCCCTCCGGGTGTGTAGTGCCTTCAGGACTGTTTCGGATGAAGCAGCGTTTGTCATTGCCGGACTGATACCTGTATACGTTGGTCGAATTCCAGCAAGGGAAGGTGGACCTATACACAAATCCCGAATGTGCGCGTATGGTTTCGACGAGAACATGGTGACCTGGACTTTTACCTTACGCAGATGTTGAGTGGACATGGTTGCTTTAGGTCTTACCTGTACATGTATGGACATGACAGTAGTCCACTCTGTCCAAATTGTAATGTGGTGGAAGACGCCGAACATGTTTTCTTTATCTGCCCACGCTTTGGTCCTGAGAGGGCGAATTTAGAGGAGGTATTAGGGTGAAGCATAAGTCCTGACAACGTGGTCAGCGTGATGTTGTCCTCGTTGAATTGTTGGTCGAATGTGTGGTTGAACTTCCCCACCCTGCGACGGAGAGCTTTCACGGCAGTCCCGCAGGGCCTGTTTTGGGCTGTGTATCGAGGTGTTTTAGCGTGTTAAAGTCTCGCACTCCTGGCATTCCTCAGGGGCCGGGGTCTTTCGATGATTTCACGTCGTTAAATAAAAAAAAAAAAAAAAAAAAAAAAAAAAAAACATACATACATACATACATACATACATACATACATACATACATACATACATACCTACATACATACATACATACATACATACATACATACATACATACATACATACATACACACATACATACATACATATATACATACATACATACATACATACATACATACATACATACATACATACATACATACATACATACATACATACATACATACATACATACATGTATGTATGTATGTATGTAGGACCCCATAAGGATCCTATGTCAACCCTCGCATGGCCTCCCTGCATGCATAGATAACCATGGGATCTTAACGTAACTATACTTTCAAACGGCGATAGCGGCTTCGAGTTGGGACCCAGTGAAAATGGAGTACAACAACAAACAACAAAAAACAAACCAAAACAAGGAAATGAAAGAAGGAGAAGAATTGACCGGTATGAACGTCGGTGGTGAGGGAGAAAAAAACCCTTTTGGGAGAAGCTCGGTGATAGTAAGATCACCACGAACTAATGAGTCGGACACCCCACTTGGTAAGCACGCGGGTACCATAAGAGGATTCATAAGCATGCCGGTGATTACTCGCAAGTCGGATAACCCGGATGAAGATGAAAGGCATCTAAGTCAGCTCAGACAGGAGGAGGATAGAGCTTTTATTGAGTTAGGCAATAAACTAAGCGCGGCAAATGTCATTGTTTCTGGAGCAAAAAACATACACAAGACGGTACGCGATAATCTTAACTGTGCTTACGCACTTTACCAACAGCTTAGAGAGTACAGGGAAGCGATAGGCTTTAACCCAATTGTCCAGAGAAGCGCACGCAAGGAAGTACAGTCTAAAGCCACTCAAGTAGACCCAACTTCCCCGGTCCATGATAGAAAACGGAAGGTAGCGAAAACACCTGCAACAGTAAGAGCTTTGCATATCCAGGGGGAAATAAATACACTAGATACTCCTGTCGCTCCAAACGAGTGGAAAAGTGTGACCCACCGAAAAGTAGGAAGGAAAAAGAATAAACAGGATAAAAAAAAAGCCGTGAACTGCGAGACCAAGGCGAGGCAATAACGATTAAGGCTAGCACCTCTGAGTCATACGCAGATGTAATAAAAGAGATGAAGAAGAATAACAACCCCACTGAAATCGGAGTGGAGATACAGGGTATTAGAAGGACAAGAACTGGAGAGTTACTTGTTAAATTAAGAAAAGGTGAAGGCCAAGCCGAAAAACTCAAGAGTGCTATAGGTGATACGCTTGGTGAGGATGTGTTGATTAGAGCGGTTACCAAAAATCTAATTATAGATATAAGAGACATGGATGAGTCAACAGATGAAGCCGATCTTGTTACGGCCCTGATGGAGGAAACAAAAGAAGGGCAATCCACTTTGTTTAAAATACTTAATTTTAGAACATCGTTTGGACGGACAAAACAGGCGCTCGTTCAACTACCTGAGCATCTAGCAACACCACTACTGCGGGCTGGAAAGGTCAGAGTGGGGTGGGTTTTGTGTAGGCTCAGAAGGAGGATAAGAGTTACGCAATGTTTCAAATGCCTAGAGCGGGGTCACATTGCAAGTCAGTGTAAAGGCATAGACAGAGGCAATCTATGCAGAAAGTGTTGTAATCCGGGACACAGGTCTAAGGAATGCACAGCGGAAACGAGATGTATATTATGCCAGGACAGTGGCTTAATAAATGTTCGTCACTATATTGGTAGTACAGCGTGCGTAAACAACCGAAGAAATAGGGCAATAAAATGACCATTAAATTCCTGCAGATAAATCTCGGAAGGGGAAGAGAAGCACAAGACCTAATGATACAAAAGGCGGCTGAGGATAATACAGCCATACTGTTAATAAGCGAACCGTACAGAAACCCACCATCTCAGATTTGGTACGAGGACACCAGCCACCGCGCAGCCATCATGGTGAGAGACCGGATGCTTAAAGTAAGCGAGGTTGACGAAAGCAATGCCGGCTTTGTATATGCAACAGTGGGCAAGATTAGAGTATACAGCTGCTACTACTCACCAAATATGAACTATGAAATGTTCGCAGAAGCTCTAAGCGTACATGATGTTTCTATCAGGTCCTCAAAATATAAGGTGATCGTTGGAGGTGATTTCAATAGTAAATCTCCTGAATGGAACTCCAGAATCCTTGATAACAAGGGTATTACAGTGTCCGACATGATTGCCAGTCTTAGTCTTACGGTTTTTAATACCGGAGACAAACTAACGTTTCGGAGAGGTACAGGTGGAAGTATTATCGACATCACCTTTGGAACAACAAATCTCTACAATGAGAAAATGAATTGGATAGTGCTGGAAGATCTTACCTTAAGTGACCACCAGTATATTTCGTTTAATATTACTAACCATTCTGATACGAATCACGGGGATATAGACCTCCCAAGATGGAATGTCAGAAAACTTGATGATGCTAAATTGTCCGCGTATATAACACGGGTCAAAGAAATAAACATGAACAACCGGCCCGAAACAATAAATGCAGAGAATTCCGCAGAGTCACTTACTAAGGCACTAACAAAAGCCTGTAATGTCGCAATGCCAAGAGCTCAAAAATATAATAACAAACGTCCAGTTTACTGGTGGAATAATGAAATACGTGAACTGAGGGCTAAATGCCTCGCAGCACGTCGGGCTTCAACGCGTAAACATGGTGACCAAGTCCTAACAACTGAGTACAAAAGAGCACGTAAAACCTTGAGAATGGCAATAAAGCATAGTAAGAGAAAGTGCTGGACAGAACTATGTAGTGAAATAGATGCTGATCCATGGGGCAAACCGTACAAAATTACGATGAAAAAACTGGGTGGAATTAGGCCTATACCAGGCATTAAAGAACCAGAGTGGGCAAAAACAATAGTGGAAACATTATTCCCTTTTGATGAGGATAGGTTAACGAGCTTACCAAAATTGCAAGGATGCGATTTCATCCCTTTGATCGTAGATGACATTAAACATGCGTGCCATAAACTGAGCATGGGAAAGAGCCCGGGACCAGATGGCATTCCCAACGAGGTCATAAAGGTCGCATGCGAAATATGTCCAGAATTCTTAGTTGGTGTTTTCAATTCATGTCTGGAGAACGGTATCTTCCCTTCTAAATGGAAGATACAGAAGTTAGTTTTACTGCGAAAGGGAGATAAACCGCTAAATGAGCCTAGTACTTATAGACCGCTATGCATGCTAGACTCTCTAGGAAAGCTCTTAGAGTGCGTAATGTTGAAACGGTTGGAGGAGTCTGTAGATAGCCATGGGGGCCTATCTCCTATGCAGCATGGTTTCCGCAGGGGAAAAAGTTCAGTAGATGCCATAGGAGAGGTTTGCAAAAGGGCAATGCAAGCCAAAGTTTCGGGAGAATACTGCGCAATAATAACGCTGGATATAAAAAACGCTTTCAACACAGTGAAGTGGAAAGTGGTACTGGAGACTTTCAGGAGGAAGGGTGTGGAAAACTATCTGTACAACATGATAGCGGACTATCTTGACAGGAGAATCCTATTATATGAGACGGAAAATGGTATGAAGGAATACCGAATAACGGCAGGGGTGCCTCAGGGCTCCGTATTGGGACCATTTCTATGGAATGTAATGTACGATGACCTCTTGAATATGAATCTACAAGAGGGCGCAAAACTAATAGGTTATGCTGATGATATTGCACTTGTTGTAAACAAGAGGAGTGCCGAATTGGTCGAGATAGTGGCAAATGATAGCCTATGTCGTTGTAGCATACGGCTGAGGAAGAACGGCCTACAACTCGCAGTGCCAAAAACGGAAGCGATTCTGGTAACAGATCGCAGAGTATTCAAAATTCCGAGCATAATTCTACAATCTAGTGATATACCATTTAAACGGAGCTTGTGCTATCTGGGAGTACAATTGGACGATAATCTTGGTTTCAAACAGCACGTACTTAATATTCGGGACAAAGCATTGAAAACGGCAACATCGTTGGCCAGAATAATGCCAAACTGTGGCGGTCCAAAGCCGCAGATAAGAAAATTAATAAATAGCGTAGTGCACTCTCAACTTCTTTATGCTGCCCCGACCTTTGTGAGGGCCTTGAATCGGAAGTATAACTTAAGGGAGTTACAGAAACCGCAGAGAGTAAGTGCTCTCCGTATTATATCAGCGTACCGCACGGTATCCACAAGTGCGGCATTAGTGCTTGCAGGACTACCGCCAATAGACCTTTTAATCCTGGAAAGAGAGGAAATTTATAGCCAAACCAAACGTATAAGTTGGGACAACACCAATTCACTGGAGCGAACGAGAATAACCACGGAGATAAAAAATACCGCCAGGGATAAAATAATAGCCAAATGGCAGGAACGATGGAATCAAGATAAGAACGGCAGATGGACATATAGGCTGATCCCAAATATAAGAGCCTGGATAGATAGACAACATGGAAACATGGGCTACTTCTTAACCCAGGCGATGACAAACCATGGTACTTCTAATAAGTACCTACACAGGTTTAAAATAAAACAAATAAGCTGTTGCGACTCCTGCGGCGCACTGGAAGAAGATGCTAAACATATAATTTTCGAATGTGAAAAATGGTTTGAAAAGAGACGGGCTTTGAATGACTTGCTTGGTCTAACCCTGACTCATGAGAATTTTGTGGTCGAAATGCTACGATCTGAATTGACATGGAAATTGTGTGAAAATTACATCAATGGAATATTGAAGGAAAGGTGCTCAGTGGTTCCGAACCTCCTTACTTAGAGAAAGTTAGGAGGACGTAGGAACATTATGGAAAATAACCCCTCGTCCTGAAGGAATGCTGACGCGGTACCGGGGTGGGGATGGTGGAGAAGTTTCGTGGGGCCACTAGATGATAGCGTGCTATCACTACGTCCAACAAAAAAAAAAAAAAACATACATACATACATACATACATATATACATACATACATACATACATACATACATACATACATACATACATACATACATACATACAAGGTAACACGCGCATAATATTTCGCCACTCTTTCCTTCGTCTTTTCTTTTTTATACCCTTCACCGAAGGTAAAAGGGTATATATAACTTTGTCATTCCGTTTGTAATTTCTACAATATTGATCTAACACCATATAAAGTATATATATTCTGGCTTCTTATGAGAAGGGAAGGTCAAATCCGGTTGTCCGTCTGTCCGTCCGTTGAAATGGGTTTTCCGAAGACACTATTTATGATGGAGGCTAGGTTTTTATACATTTATGTCACATATAGTCCGGAATTGTTTGCTATTGAAATTCAGGAAGATCGGTCCATAAATGACTGAGATATAAGCATAAAACCACGACTACCTCTAATTTTTTCCATAAATCCCATGTTGTTGTTGTTTTTTAAATTCTTTTTTCTGCATATCTCGAGAGCGGCAAGAGCTACAGCTTTCAAATTTAGTTCAAACATGTTGCTTGCCAATACACAAACTGTATAAAAAAATGGGCGGGATTGTAGAAGTGGGTGTGGCACATCCCATACAAAGACGTTATACATTTCTGTATATCTGGAGAACGAAACGAGCTAAAGTTCCCAAATTAGGTACAAACATATCGGTTATCAATACACAGTATCCCACAAAATATGGGCGCGATTGGAAAAGTGGGCGTGGTACCTCCCATACAAAGACGTTATTGCAAAAACTCAAAATTTTAAATTTTAGGGCTCTAGTATGACATATGAACACGTTTTATATACCAAAATATCAGCAGCATATATTTCCCGAAAACCCTGAAAGTTATCTCCCAAAAATGGAAGAGTAATGCCCAAAATAAAATTAATATATATTCTGGCTTCTTATGAGAAGGGAAGGTCAAATCCGGTTGTCCGTCTGTCCGTCCGTTGAAATGGGTTTTCCGAAGACACCATTTATGATGGAGGCTAGGTTTTTATACATTTATGTCACATATAGTCCGGAATTGTTTGCTATTGAAATTCAGGAAGATCGGTCCATAAATGACTGAGATATAAGCATAAAACCACGACTACCTCTAATTTTTTCCATAAATCCCATGTTGTTGTTGTTTTTTAAATTCTTTTTTCTGCATATCTCGAGAGCGGCAAGAGCTACAGCTTTCAAATTTAGTTCAAACATGTTGCTTGCCAATACACAAACTGTATAAAAAAATGGGCGGGATTGTAGAAGTGGGTGTGGCACATCCCATACAAAGACGTTATACATTTCTGTATATCTGGAGAACGAAACGAGCTAAAGTTCCCAAATTAGGTACAAACATATCGGTTATCAATACACAGTATCCCACAAAATATGGGCGCGATTGGAAAAGTGGGCGTGGTACCTTCCGTACAAAGACGTTATTGCAAATACTTAATTTTAGGGCTCTAGTATAACATATGAACACGTTTTATATACCAAAATATCAGAAATTTTTAGCAGCATATATTTCCCGAAAACCCTGAAACTTTTCTCCCAAAAATGGAAGAGTAATGCTCAAAATAAAATTTTTTTTTTTAAACATACTCATTTTTGGAAACAATAGATCTTCCCGAGTCCAAGTTTTATAATCTAAGTAAATAATTTTTTCTTTCTAACGACGTGGGTATATAAATCTGCCAAATCGGTTAAGAAATGGTTAAGTTATTAGCAAAATACTCCAAAAATGGGCTAAAAAGCATCAAAATTTTTATAAAAACTAAATTTTTAGAGCGGTTGCATGACCCATGGATACGTTTTATATATCAAAAGATCGGAAATTTTTAGTAAAACATATTTGCTGAAAAACTCGGAAAAATCGGTTCAGATACAAAAAAGTTATTACCAAAACAAAATTTTTTTTAATAAAAATACCTATTTTCGGGAACCGTAGATCTTTCCGAGTCCAAGTTTTGGTAAATGGTAAATTTCTTTCTAAAGACGTAGGTATATAAATCTATCAAAACGATTGGAAAATGCCCGAGTTATGGCGAAATTACTGAAATACCAATATTTACTTTTTTTAAAATTTAATTAAGTTGTTTTATTTGCGTAAGAGGTTTCAGGCCACAATAGACGACTTAACAAGTAGGTTAGCCAATATAGAAAGTCCCCTACAGGTAGAGGAATATAAACCTGTAGAAATTATGGAAGGAGTGGAGTGTAATGAGCCACTCGACATAGTAAAATCGCTCCCAGAATTCAATGGCGACGCGAATAGGTACGTTTCGTGGAGGCAGGCGGCCATAACCGCACATAGACTGTACGAGGGGTTCAATGGCAGCTCCAAATATTACCAGGCAGTGGCCATTATTAGGAATAAGGTAGTGGGTGTAGCGGATACCGTGTTGAGTTCGTACAACACTATTTCATGCTCTCCCGGAACATTTGGGAAGGTACAAAGTGGCAAGTAAAATTGTTTAGGATGTAATAAATATTTTTGGTTTTTGTTGCACTTTTAATTCAGCTTTTGTTCTTTTAAATGTTTTTATTACAAATAGTATGCTTTTTGTTTGTTTACTTAAATGGAACATATGTTTTTGTTTTCTACTGGTTTTTACTGGTAAAAATTTGTTCAGTAAAAATTTGCAGACTCTTTGCTTACAACTGTCACTTTTCTCTCTCAGTAGATGCTCTCTTTTGCAAATTTTTGTGTAAGCGAACGCATTTCAGTAAAATCCAGTAAAAACTTGCACAAATTTGTGCAAATTTTGGGGTAAACGAACGCACCTTATGTTATATATATGTTGTAACTTTCATTAAAATCTGTTAGATAGTTTCGGAGAGCCAGAAATTGCACCTGCCGCCCGCCGTGGTCCTACTTTAAAAAAATGCATAGCTACTGTGTCCATATAAATTGAGATCTATCCATTAGGCTGTCCCGTCCTTGAATGAGAAAAATGTTTTTTCGTGCTACATTTTCGCAAGACGTATCGAAATTTGCGTAATTTTACACAGATTACGGTAAAAGTAATAAAAATCGAATTATATGCCATCTTGAGGGCTCTACTTTTTAAAAGGTTTTTACAAACCTAAGGCGTATGCTTAAAATAGTAAAAATCGAGATACAAATTTATTTTATTAATATATTTTAAACTTGCAATTAATGTATGTACAAGAAAATAATCCTTAGAATAAATGACTAAAACTTAAAATTTAAACATATTTTTTTGACCAAAATTTGGCATTTCTGCTCGTGATTTCAACCTGGTTCTAATAAGGCCATCTCTAGAAGCAGCGTTAGTTACACTTTCAGAGGCCTCTGTTACCAGTTTAACACATCTTTCCACAGATTGTGTGTGACAAGGAAAGTCAACAATTTTCAAGCTGTTTTCTTTTGCCATGATTCGAAGTTCCTCATAAGAAATATGCCGAAGAACCTGTGGGGCTGTAACCCTACACTCGTGCCATATAATAATTTCGGTGTAATGTCCAGCAGAGAAGTTAATTTTTGGTAGTTTAAATATTCTACGTTTAGTGCTACTTTCAGCTTCTCTAGCTTTGATTATTCTTTGAATCCACAACTGATCTCATATTTTCGGGTAAAAACGGGAGTACATAATCTAATGAAAACTATGTTTGGCTCCTTCTTTATAAATCGTTTTTTGTTTGATTAGGAACCAAATCGGAGCGTATACTTTAACAACGTAATTGACAAGCAATTTAAAATTTTCTGATGGATTAAGGGTACTAACGTAAACTCTGAGAAAACGATTAGCAGAAGTGATCCATCTCGAGTGCGCAATTTTCCCTGGATTGCGGTTTGCCAGCTCAGAACTACAATAACCAGTTTGTACAGCTTTACATATCTCATAAATATTTTTGATCCGTACTTAGTGGATCGACCACATTTTTCGGCAAGTCAGGTAAATTACCAGCCACCGCACAAAAAGACACCATTTCATTATCACAAGTAGCTAATTGTTTTTCAGTAAGTCCACAATATTCTCTAGGTCCCGAAGTGCAACCATCTAAAGTCTAGAATAAATGACGAAGGGGTAACTCATTGGCATGGAGCATACAAACACACCATTGTAGCGGTCTCTTCAAATACTCCTCCAAATATTGAATAACGCCACCCTTCCAACCGGTATTAGTTGCAGTTCCGTCATATCCAATGCAATTCACATACTCATTTTTGGAAACAATAGATCTTCCCGAGTCCAAGTTTTATAATCTAAGTAAATAATTTTTTCTTTCTAACGACGTGGGTATATAAATCTGCCAAATCGGTTAAGAAATGGTTAAGTTATTAGCAAAATACTCCAAAAATGGGCTAAAAAGCATCAAAATTTTTATAAAAACTAAATTTTTAGAGCGGTTGCATGACCCATGGATACGTTTTATATATCAAAAGATCGGAAATTTTTAGTAAAACATATTTGCTGAAAAACTCGGAAAAATCGGTTCAGATACAAAAAAGTTATTACCAAAACAAAATTTTTTTTAATAAAAATACCTATTTTCGGGAACCGTAGATCTTTCCGAGTCCAAGTTTTGGTAAATGGTAAATTTCTTTCTAAAGACGTAGGTATATAAATCTATCAAAACGATTGGAAAATGCCCGAGTTATGGCGAAATTACTGAAATACCAATATTTACTTTTTTTAAAATTTAATTAAGTTGTTTTATTTGCGTAAGAGGTTTCAGGCCACAATAGACGACTTAACAAGTAGGTTAGCCAATATAGAAAGTCCCCTACAGGTAGAGGAATATAAACCTGTAGAAATTATGGAAGGAGTGGAGTGTAATGAGCCACTCGACATAGTAAAATCGCTCCCAGAATTCAATGGCGACGCGAATAGGTACGTTTCGTGGAGGCAGGCGGCCATAACCGCACATAGACTGTACGAGGGGTTCAATGGCAGCTCCAAATATTACCAGGCAGTGGCCATTATTAGGAATAAGGTAGTGGGTGTAGCGGATACCGTGTTGAGTTCGTACAACACTGTTTCATGCTCTCCCGGAACATTTGGGAAGGTACAAAGTGGCAAGTAAAATTGTTTAGGATGTAATAAATATTTTTGGTTTTTGTTGCACTTTTAATTCAGCTTTTGTTCTTTTAAATGTTTTTATTACAAATAGTATGCTTTTTGTTTGTTTACTTAAATGGAACATATGTTTTTGGTTTCTACTGGTTTTTACTGGTAAAAATTTGTTCAGTAAAAATTTGCAGACTCTTTGCTTACAACTGTCACTTTTCTCTCTCAGTAGATGCTCTCTTTTGCAAATTTTTGTGTAAGCGAACGCATTTCAGTAAAATCCAGTAAAAACTTGCACAAATTTGTGCAAATTTTGGGGTAAACGAACGCACCTTATGTTATATATATGTTGTAACTTTCATTAAAATCTGTTAGATAGTTTCGGAGAGCCAGAAATTGCACCTGCCGCCCGCCGTGGTCCTACTTTAAAAAAATGCATAGCTACTGTGTCCATATAAATTGAGATCTATCCATTAGGCTGTCCCGTCCTTGAATGAGAAAAATGTTTTTTCGTGCTACATTTTCGCAAGACGTATCGAAATTTGCGTAATTTTACACAGATTACGGTAAAAGTAATAAAAATCGAATTATATGCCATCTTGAGGGCTCTACTTTTTAAAAGGTTTTTACAAACCTAAGGCGTATGCTTAAAATAGTAAAAATCGAGATACAAATTTATTTTATTAATATATTTTAAACTTGCAATTAATGTATGTACAAGAAAATAATCCTTAGAATAAATGACTAAAACTTAAAATTTAAACATATTTTTTTGACCAAAATTTGGCATTTCTGCTCGTGATTTCAACCTGGTTCTAATAAGGCCATCTCTAGAAGCAGCGTTAGTTACACTTTCAGAGGCCTCTGTTACCAGTTTAACACATCTTTCCACAGATTGTGTGTGACAAGGAAAGTCAACAATTTTCAAGCTGTTTTCTTTTGCCATGATTCGAAGTTCCTCATAAGAAATATGCCGAAGAACCTGTGGGGCTGTAACCCTACACTCGTGCCATATAATAATTTCGGTGTAATGTCCAGCAGAGAAGTTAATTTTTGGTAGTTTAAATATTCTACGTTTAGTGCTACTTTCAGCTTCTCTAGCTTTGATTATTCTTTGAATCCACAACTGATCTCATATTTTCGGGTAAAAACGGGAGTACATAATCTAATGAAAACTATGTTTGGCTCCTTCTTTATAAATCGTTTTTTGTTTGATTAGGAACCAAATCGGAGCGTATACTTTAACAACGTAATTGACAAGCAATTTAAAATTTTCTGATGGATTAAGGGTACTAACGTAAACTCTGAGAAAACGATTAGCAGAAGTGATCCATCTCGAGTGCGCAATTTTCCCTGGATTGCGGTTTGCCAGCTCAGAACTACAATAACCAGTTTGTACAGCTTTACATATCTCATAAATATTTTTGATCCGTACTTAGTGGATCGACCACATTTTTCGGCAAGGCAGGTAAATTACCAGCCACCGCACAAAAAGACACCATTTCATTATCACAAGTAGCTAATTGTTTTTCAGTAAGTCCACAATATTCTCTAGGTCCCGAAGTGCAACCATCTAAAGTCTAGAATAAATGACGAAGGGGTAACTCATTGGCATGGAGCATACAAACACACCATTGTAGCGGTCTCTTCAAATACTCCTCCAAATATTGAATAACGCCACCCTTCCAACCGGTATTAGTTGCAGTTCCGTCATATCCAATGCAATTCACGTCCTCTAAATTCCCACCTTTATCTTCTCATAAAGTTGTGATCGAAGTTAGAATGCCTTTTGCAGTGCTACGACTTGGTGTTGTGTGACCCAAATAAATTGATTCAGGTTCTGCTAAAATTGAGATGTGTTCTTCTAAAATTTCTTTGCGATGGTAACGATCCCCTATTTTCTCACTTATCAGCGTCTTGTCTTTTCGACCATCAAAGTAAATGCTTTTAATAGCAATACCTCCAATGTCTTTTGAATTTTCTTTCTGGACTTTAGATACAGCTCTGTGTATTTTGTTTTTATCGATTACCAGAGTTAAATTTTCGGTAGAAATTAAGCCGAAGTCAGTCAAAACCGCAGAAACAGCAGAACGAGTCGATAAACCTTATCTATCGCAGACCTGTGCAACTGTTGGCAACGGCAATGTATTCCGATTCGTCGTTAAATTCGAAGGTGTATCTGTCGGAAGTGTGTTAGTGGGAGATGCCTGCTTTATCGGATACGTTTCTGGGGTAGATTTACACAACGAAACTTCATCACAATTTTCTGGGATAGAATCGGTTTCTTGAGTAGAACGCTCCTTTTTTGCTGCCCTTATGGAATGTTCAGTTTGTCGTTGATTTCGTTTTATTAATCGAGCTGTTTCTTTTTTATCAACTCCACCAATAACCATCTTCAAAAACAATCGCATATATATCTGAATTTGATGGATCTTTTCCATTATACTTTAATTTCATGTTATACTTGATAAATAAAATATATTTAAGGACGTCTCTTATAGTTGGTAGCTGCCGATCATCAAGTTCCTTTTATGGTCCCAATATAACACAAGTTGCCGCACTACGCCTCGAACTCATTTTTTTTAAACCGCAAACACCGCTTTTAATACTGTAACTATCACAATTGACTTATGTATTATAAATTAGTTTAGTTTTTGTTTTGTTAGTTTTCCTTTTTGGGGAAACCCCAATTTACGTATTTAAGTATTAATAAAGAATAAATATAACTGGTGGGTTTGAAGTGTTACCGAATTTTTTATTTGTTTTATTTATGTTCAAGGGTATCTATATCTTAGGGAGTAAGCTGTTACTATAATAGGAACATAGAAACTGGTTCGTAATAAACAAGAGTTCGCTTTTACCGTAATAATTGGAATATAATTTGAAAGTGAATGCTTTGGTATTTTATAAAAAATTCTTTATAACCGGTGTACGTTATAAACGAACTCCACTGTGTCTAGCAAATTCGTAGTCGCCAGTAAAGTGTTGTTGTTATATATAGTCGTGGCATAGTTAGTTTAGGTTTCGAAATTAAGGATAGCGAAATATAATCATAAAAATAAGTACTTTTCAATACTTTGAAGATCGGTAGAACCCTAAAGATATAGTTTCATTTTATTTTTAAGATCCTTTTCGTAATCTACGATCAATTACGCAAATTTTAGGAGGTCTTGCGTAAGGGAAATCTAAAAAAGAATTTCGGGACAACCAACTATCCATATCTTAACTTTCATTTAAATCTGTATACCTTTAATAATTTAACTTCAAGTTGTTATGGGTAACGTCACGTATACGTATGGTTTTATCTTTACCCATGCATGTTCATACATATGTATATGTTTGTCATTCTCTGGTAGGCGTGTCCGTGTAACAATTTTTCCAAAAATTCATATTTTTCTTAACTAAGCTTTTTTATGATAGTGTACCAAATTTCAAAAATATCTGACAACTCCTTCTATTTTTGTAACTTAGTCATATGGGCACAAATCACTGTGCGTAGGAGGCCAAGAGGATTCTGGTCGTATGTTTTCGGCAATGGTACCAAAACCCGTACCCGCATGGCTCTTTCTTGGCACAGGAACCGGACGTACTGATATTTACGGTACGTCACGTCTACAATGCAAAAAACCTCGTTGTTTTTTTGGGGTTGGTATCCGGTAAGTTCCGTCCTCGGAATTCAGCGAGGGTGGTGATCGCGGCGTTACTGGTGATGGTGGTGTCATAGGCCGAGTTACCAGTGATTGCACTGACCCAGTAACAGTCATCGCAGCTCTTCGATTTCTTCGTTATAGGTAACCTCAGAGGGTAGGTAGTGACTGCTTTTCACCCGGGTCGGTTCAATAGGGATCTCCACGAACTTGAAATCGCTATATTCGCCACTGTCATCGTTCTCTTCATGATGCCGAGGACACCGGGCGCATGGGGTCCGCGTTTGCAGGCCTGGCGGTGTCGTGGCAACGGGTGGAGCTCCTGAACTAATCCGGTGAACTGGTTTGGGTTTGAACATGGGGCCCTAGTCAGCCTTCAGTCGCTTGCTGGTGGACACTCTTTCCCGCCCTGGATTTCTAATAGGCCGATCACTGGTGAGGCGAATACCTTAATACGCTACGGTCCATCAAATTTCGGCGCGAAACTCTCACCGTCGTTGCTCGGCCTATGCGGCTACAAAATTGCACCGTACAATCATGAACATTTCTTTCAGCTCTTCGGCACGTGCTGCAGGATAGGGGTTATGACCCCTACTCCCATTGGTGACTTCGTCATAGAGGGCCTTAGGTAGTCGGGGTCCCCGTCCCAGTGTAAGGAATGCTGGGTTATAGCCCGTAGCCTATGATATGTTGGTGCTGACCGTCAGCATGATCTCCAACAAAACGTTTGATCCGTCCGAATCGTGATAAATTAAGTGTCCGCGTCTGTTTTTTTGTGATTATTAATATTTAAGAAAAGAAAAACAATAAATAAATAAATAAAATAAACCTAAAAATAATTACCCGCCGCATTTTAACAACAAATAATACGACGAAAACCAAAAATAACAACAATAAACATAATTGGGGTATTCACAAGGTGTGCTATCATGGTTTATTGTCATAATGTTCTAACATTTTACAATGGTTTAAAAATATTGTTGTTGGTTTGTAAACAAAAAGTGTCTTAAATAAATAGAACGTTGCTTGCTATGTTTATTGTGCTGTCGTAATTAATAGCACATTAAATTATGAGGGGTTGCTCACAACAGTCGTATTTTTTCATGTTATTATTTTAAGACATATGACTTTATGACACCTTGTGAATCCCCCAATTATAAAATACTTAAAAATACACAAAAGCAATAAATACAACAGAAAAAAACAATAAACAACTAAAATTGCAAACATACGATATATTAAAAAAAAAAACAAATAACTACCGTTATATTAATAAATAAAAAAACCAAATAAATAAATTGTAACGAATCTCGCCGTCGTATTGAACTGATTGCGGGGTGATGAAATTTATGCATTTAACTTAATGTGTACCTAGAATAATTAACGGCTGCTTCAGTCAGCGTGGGTTCGACTTGAAATAAGAAAAATAACACTGGCCCTAGCGAGGTCTAGTTAGGCAGAAAATTGTACACATTTACCTATGAATTAACTGGCTGCATAAAAGTTAGTACCTGACACTAAAGCATTAAAGAATATAGACAACCACTTATTTAAACAGTGCTCATTATATGCCTGTCCTTTGCCCTAACCCACCAACCCTTTAGATGATATTAAAGACCCTTCAGTCTACATAATCAAATTACACAAATTCAGACCATGTTTATAGTTTAGCAATTCATATTTTCTTTATTTAATCCGATAAATTAATTTCACAAATCCATATCACTTTAATAATAATGTAGGGTATTTAAGAATATCGTACAAAAAAATATGCATATGTATGTATAGTCTACATTTAGCAAGTTTACTTTAATATTACTTAAATGGTGATGATTACGTTCCGAAAATAGTAAACAAAACAAAACTGATCATTTTTTTGTTTGACATTTTTGACAAAATTTTAAATGAAAAAAAACTTTACATTGTATAATTTTAACAGAACAAAAAAAGAAGTTTGACAAGAATTAAGTAAAGAGAAACAAAAAACAAATTACAAAATTAAGTAAAAAGCAGAGACTAACTATCAGAAAAATTTCAGTCTTTTTGTTATTTCATACTTAATAAAAAAAATAATCGAATACAATAAAGCCAATCACTTAATTGTTTCTTTATGACCGCAGTTGACTGATGTGGAAGATCTTCTCCCTCGTGGCTATTACGGCTTAACTCAACACACAATTTATTTTGTTACTAATTTTTTTTTTCTCTTATATACCTAATTGCAGAAAGACAAAAAATATAATTAAGCTTTATGTAAGCTCAGCTTACTCGAGTAAGTGAGTACCATAAAAATCGACTTATCAAGAGGGGTTTTTGACACCAAAACAAATAAAATAACGAACAATTTTACACATTAAATAAGAATGAATGAATTGAAACCAAGTTGATAGATGAATGAAAAAAGACAAAGGCAAAGTAGTAATGTAACAAGGATAGATCAACGTTATAGTAAAAGTTTGGGATATGGAAAAATAACAACTGTTTTTTAGATTCTTTTGGCTGAGCTATATTGTGTGATGTTACCAATATAGGATGACCATATAATTTGACATCATAATCGTCATGGGGTTGAATTATTATACAAAGTAATATACAATCCTGGGTAATGGCAGTCTATGAACGGGGATCACGCCCGTCGGACACGTGTGTCTAGCAGGGCTGTGGAGTCGGAGTCGGAGTTGAAGAGTCGGAGTTGAGGTTTTTGTACCGGAGTCGGAGTCGGAGTCGCAGTACCCAAAAAAACGCGCGACTCCGACTCCAAAATTTTTCGGCATAAGAAATTAAAAAAAAATTCTAATATTTTCCTATATAAAAATTCTTCGAAATTGACGATGCAATATTTTGCAGATCAATATGAATAAGTAGATTTTAATTTATTTTATGAGAAATAGTTGATTCAACTACTTTACTATTTAAGTATATTTAGGTATATTTTTTATACGTGCGGGAAAAAGTCTAAATTACATTAGCAAAACTTATGCTCAGTTATTGATCTAGTTGAAAAAGATGTGTGATTTTTTAAATAATTTACTCATGCTAAAATTTTTAATGACAGGAATTGCCAATAATTTTAATATCAGAATTTTTTAACCATCAACGCTGAACTATTTTCAACATTGTACAGAATAAGTGTTGCTATAGCGCATAAATACTAGTATGTATTAGTAAAATTATTTCTCTTTTGTGTAGAAACATCTTTATTAAACGAATTATGGGAATCCCCGCGTAATGTGCATAAGAAAAACATGAGTGTTATGGTATGAATTAAAGGCCTGCATGAATGGTATCATTTATAGAATCAAATTCAACGTGAACGGGTTTCATTTGAACAATATTCAGTACAACATTAAAATTGATTTGTTTTTGTTTCATAAAAAATAAAATTTTATATTTAAGTGTTATAGAGCTAACTTTTAAGTTAATTTCTTACAAAAAAAAAAACTGGAAGTCAAAGTGGAGTTGAAGTTTCATGTGAGTATATACATATGTAGCTATTAGCATACACGTAAATTTAAGCTCACAACTATTTAAATATTAAACATAATTTATTTATTTTTAATAAAATTTTTTAAAAAGCACTTACTTATGTATGCACAATATATGTACATACATACGTAATGAATAATACATTATTGCATCAATTAAGAAATTTATTTATTTAATAACAGCGATTAACAACTTAAAAATGGATAAGAATAACCGGCAAAAGCAGAAATCTTCAGTTTTTGAATATTTTTCAATTACTGTTGACGATAGATTTTTCATATGCCAAGTAACCAAAGATGGTGATGAAGAAAAATGTGGTAGAAATATCAGTGCATATTCTTTAGAAAGTACTAGCGCTCCGACTAGAGTATCGAATTTAAAGCGACATCTGCAACGTTGTCACCCTATTATATTCGAAACTGTTACTGAAAAAGATAAGCAGGCGAGTGAAGTTCAACCTGGGCCAAGTTCTTTACAATGTCAATCAACTGTAACTAAATTTTTTAAATCTAAAAATATTACTGTGGCTATGACTGCAGAAAAATTCAAGCGCTGTATCATCGAAATGGTGTATTCTAATGCTGTGCCTTTAACTTTTTTTTCTTCTTCTGCTTTTGTCTCTTTAAATGGCGAAATGGCTTCTAAATTTGGTTGTTCTTTAGAAAGAAATAATATTAGAAAATTGGTACTACAGGAGGCAAAAAACCAGAAGGATATGCTCAAAGATATTTTAAATGGACGGTTTCTTTTTCTTAAGATGGATGCATGTACTCGGCACAGAGTTAATTATTTTGCAATTAATGTCCAGTTCATTGATGATAATAAAAAAGTCGCCACACGTACATTAGCTGTAAAGGACACTGAAGCGCATCATACAAGCAAGTTTTTGCAAGAACTGGTTATGAACGTTCTGGCGGATTTTGGTATTAATAAGCAACAGATTTTATGCATTGTGACCGATAATGCCACCAACATGGTCAGTACTGTAAAAAAGCTGAATGAATATGTAGAAGCATATGATTTTGATGAAAATGAAGCTTCGGTAGAAGAAATTTTTGATATTGACGGATTTGTGGATTCTGCTTTAAAGTTTAGCCAGATTCACCACATGCGATGTGCTGTACATACATTGCAACTCGCAATTCGTGATGGCTTGGAAGATTTTCATGTAAATAGACTTATTGCAAAAATACGTAGTGTCGTGGTTTCTTGTAGAACACCGAAACTAGATGCCATTTTGAAGCGGCGTGCTGGAAAGGGGGCTATTTTAGATCAAGCTACACGGTGGGGCAGTACTTATTTGATGATTGAACGCATCATTGCACTAAAACCTTATCTTACTGACATGGCTAACCCAGCTGTAACAATGACTGATGTGCAATGGGAAGAAGTAGAGAAACTTGAAAGTCTTCTTCGTTATCCTTTCACAGTAACTAAAAATTTTCAAGCCTCAGGTTTAACTGCTAGTATGTTTTACAAAGAATGGTGTAACCTAATTTTCCGTTTTTCTAAAACTAACTCTAAAATAGCTGCTGCTATTAAGGATTCAATGGCACGCAGAGAAATTACTCTCCTAGACAATGATATCCTACTTGCAGGTATATACGTCGATCCTATGGTCCGAGTTTTACTTAGCGAGGAACGTAAAAATAGAGCTAAAGATGCTTTATATGAATTAGCTCTTCGTATGAAAGGCTTACAGCTGCAAGAAGAAAAACATGAAGATAACTCTTCTACATATATAATCAGTGAGTCCCCTAAAGATGATTTTAAAAAATTTTTAGACGATCAGGAGCAGTCCAAGCGTTGTCGCTTAAATTTATTAAACAGTGGCGAAGAAACAAAAACTACACCAGTCTTAGCTAAATTTAAAATAGATTTTTACCAGGCATTAAATGAAGTAGAGAAATTTGATCGTACTTCAAATGTAACAATAGAAAACGCAATTCCAAAATATCCTGAAATTATCCAGGACGCTGCTCTGATAACCACGGCATTGCCACCGACACAAGTATCGGTAGAACGATTATTTTCTGCACTCAGAATCATCAAAGCTGATTTAAGAGCATCAATGAAGCCAGATATTATTGAGGCTATCCTATTTCTGAACACAAATACAGAGTAATTTTTTTTTTATTTAAGATTTTTTATTTGCAGTAATGTACATAATATTGCATTCATTTATTTGAAGTTCGTTATTTTAAGTTGCAAATATTATACTATTTTGTTTGTTATTGAAAGAATTAATAAAAATATTTCAAAAATTAAAAAAGTATAATTATAACCAGTGTTGTCAGGAATATAAACTTAATTGACTTATTTATGTTTAACTAAAAAATAAGGAACTCGTTGGTAAAGTTTATGAAAGTGATTAAAAATAAAAAGTTACTTGAAGTAGCAAGCAAAAATGAAATCGTAAAGAGCGACTTCTTAAAGAAAAATATTTTTTATGTACACAAAATTCAAATATCACTTTTACTTTTATTTTAGAGTAATGATATAATAACATAACATATATATGTATATAATAATATAGTGTAAGTCTCATCATCATCGAAAGAATGAGAACTGGAATTTGAATAACTAGCACATAAGTCTAATTACGTAATGATTTTTATGCTTATAATAAAACATTTTGAAGTCAGAAAATAAGAATCATTCTACTTTACATATGTTAATAACTATGTATATTAAAGCTAAATGCGGCTCGTATTAGAATTAAAATATCGATTCAAAATTTTTACAGAATCATTTTCTTGCTATATTCAACCATTTAAAAGGTACTGCATTAAAAAAAGAGTTTAAAGTCAAATAAGAACCAGTCTCATACATTTCGCATCACGGTTAGAGTAGGAGTCGGAGTCGTGAGTCGGAGTCGCACTTAAAAAATTTCAGCGTTTGGAGTCGGAGTTAGTACTTTTTTCGGACGACTCCACAGCCCTGGTGTCTAGGTTAAGTAAAACCCTCCCGACACTGAACGTTGTTCGTGTTGCTCCTGTATACTCACAAAAAAAATGTATCTATGATACAGGTTGCTGGATTCTATTACAAAAATACAAAACAATAAATATCCGGAAATTAAGTGCATACACTGTTCTTTAAAGTAAATTGGTTAATAGCCAACAAATCAATTTTCCCTTCCCTCAATACTTGAGGTTTAATCAGTCTTATATTATATAAGGTTATCTTCCAATAGACTCAATTATTACTTGGACAACTTTAAATATTATGTACTTGGTACCGTGTATGAATATTCATTAATGAGGAAGGCACCGCTTGCCTCAAAAATGTTGGTCAATTAAATAGCTTACTGAATGAAAACGATTTATGAATGAAACATTTGGGAAGTGTTTTGAAACTGGGTACTACCATTATGATTATTTTTATGGCAACGCGTCTACACGTATTGTTATCATTTTTTTATGAGACAGTTGCTGTCAGAAATCGCATAACAACTGTTTACTAACAAGAATGATCATTGTTACCAAGAAATGTTTCCAGGTGAGGACTCTGACTTTAAGGTAGACCAGTACAAAACATGTTTTGCAGCAAGGCTGTCAAGCCATGAAAAGGTTTACTGTTGCCTATAAACCACTTTTTACATCTTTACCATGATAGAAGATGCATCGGCCAGTAAGGTCATCTCGTATTCATATATGTTGTTTCCCTTTACCCAAATTACGGTTGCACGAACTAACTTTGGCGCAAATTTGGCACAAAATTTGTTCCCCGCCTTACTTAAAACAAAATTTCTCCTATATACAGTATCACCAACTTTAAAGGCTTTATTATTACTCCTTAAATTGTACCTCTTTGCCGAATTTTTAAAGGCCCCGTCAATATGGCGGGAAACATTTTCCCTAATTGTATCTAATCTATCCTTACGATTCAGTACCTGACACACAACATTTTCCAATTTGCGGAGTAAGGTAAAATCTGCCCCATGTGTCACCATTGGTTGACCAAAAAGAGAATAATAGGGTCTACATCCTTAAGTCTGGTGAAAAGAACTTCAACTAGCCTCCCCCATACTAGGCAAATAATGATCCCAGTATGAATGATCATCAGTTATATATGATCTGATTCCAGCGACAATAGTGCGGTTTACCCGCTCGCTGGCATTGGCCTGAGGACTATAAAGGGCTGTATAGATATGTGCCTCACGCCGCGATCTTTTAAAAATTGTTCAAACTGCAACCACTTAAACTGTTCACCATTATCGCCTATCAGCGTTTCTGGGGTTCCAAATAGGGGAAATACATCCCTTTTCAGAAATTCTATAATAACAGAAGAACAACATTTTCTTATATGTTTTAAAATGGGAAATTTCGTAAATTGATCCAGTACTATTATAACACCAATATTTGCCTGCTGGAAACGTGGGTACGGACCATAGGGGTCTTAAACTAGTGTTAGGGGCTTTTGATTGCTTACAAATTTGACATTGTGAAACAAATTCCTTTACATCGTTGGCCAATACAAATTAAGTTTCAGATGCTGCAACATCTTCGCGATTATGTATCACCACATTTACTAAGGTTGCAGGAACCCAAAGCTACCACGCAAACATTTCCGTTTCAGAATATCCGTTTGCAAAATCACATCGTTTGTAAATTTTGTTATCAACTACCTTGAGATCAGTAGCCCGTTTCTGTATTTCTCGCATCGTAAAATTTCCCGCATGAAACAAGTGAATTATGACAAAAACAGTGCAATATGAAACAAAAAATGGTTTTTCTCACATAAGTGTTTCTGTACTTTTACTTTGCGAGAAGTATCTGTCATTTAAATAATTTTCCAGCAATTATTGGAAGGATGTGAGAACAAGTGTTTCTGTAACAATATTTTGCAAAAAGTTTCTCACAAGAACTGTCAAAATAAGTCATATTTGAAATTGATGCGAGAAAAAAAAATTTAAAAAAATGGAGCCCAAATTATGTATGTATGTACACAAGAATGTGTATTATTTTATTTTATTTTAAAAGAAAGAATTTAAATGTTGAAAATAAGTATATAAAACACAATTGTTATATTTTGTTATTAAAATTTTTTTAGCCTTTCATTGCTTGTTTTATGAAGGGCTGCCAGATAAATTTGTGAAAAAAACGTCAATATCCTAAGAAAAAATAAAAAAATCGTCTATTTTTTTCGGAAAATTTAAAATAAATTTTGACGAATATTGTTCGATTTTTATCATATAATCACAAATTTTTATCATATAAACACATAATCAAAAAAAAAAAAAAAAAAAAAAAAAAAAAAAAACATTATGTTCATGGGTAAAATACATATTTTATACATACATAAGCTTGAGGTCTATTTAAATAAAATTATTTATTTTATTTTGCTTTATCCGATAAGAGTTTAAAATTTCAGATTGTTATTTTTCCCTGCAGAAATCACACAAAGGAGTGACAAAATATCATATTGAAATAAAATAAACACTTTTGGACAAAGTAAAAGGCAAAAATTTCCTAAAGTGCATTGACTGAAAAATGGGGTAATAGTTTAATCTTTTGATCACACAAACAAATGTATTAAATAATCCAAGCAAATAAAAATTAAACAGTTTCCGTTCGAAATTTTGCTTTTGCCGATACATTTTTTAATCTGCCTTGTTTTTAAAGATATCGGTTTTCTGTGGTGCCTAATACACAAACATATAAAACTATTTAAAATTGTTTTATTTCAAAGACTGTATCGTCACTAGAAAAAAATCAGCAAATTTTCACTTTGCCAATTTTGGAACAAAAAAAATCGTCAAAATGTCGATAAATCTTTAAATCTGGCAGCCTTATTTTTATTATATATATTTCTTTCGTTGACGTTTCGCTTGCATTTGACACTTAATTACTGGAAGTATTCCAGTTAAAACAGAATCTGTGTTGTCTGTTTTCGCATTTAAATACAGAAACACTTTTTTCTCACAAATCGAGAAACGATGAAATTTTTTGTTTCACACTTAATATGAGAAAATTTGCGATGCGAGAAATACAGAAACGAGCTACAGGTAAGTTATTTGTATTGACTACAATACTGTCCCTTCATTTAGCATAATCTTCTGAATTAAACTCCGGTAAATCCAGATCTATAAGTGGATATATTTCCATCTCCTCAACCGGGTTAAACTTCTGCCTCGACAGACTGCCAGGCACTACATATTGTGATCCACGACGATGTTAAATTTTCATACGGTAGCCCTGTAGCTTCAGTGACCAACGCGCTAGCCTCCCGGAAAGATCAGTTTGGTTCATCAGCCACTGGAGGCTTGATTGGTCAGCTACCACCACAAAATCTTGCCCTTCGATATAAGCTCGAAATTTTTTTAATGCTAGCATCACAGCCAAACATTCAAGCTCTGTGAAATTAAAATTCGATTGAGATTTGACAAGCACCGCGCCAACCCCAAATTTACTGGCGTCACACAAAACAACAAATTGTCGATCATAATTAGGACTTCTTAAAACCGGGGTGACAGAAAGTTTATTTTTTAAACTCTCAAATGAAAATTGAGCTTCTTCATCCCAAAAAATCCTTTTCCTTTCTTTAATAAATTGGTGAGTGGCAGTGTTATAGCAGCAAAATTTTCGACGAAACGCCGATACCACCCAGCCATACCGAGAAATCGTCGTAGCTGTTTCACCGACGTAGGACGTGGATAATTGGTAACGGCTGATATTTTTTCTGGGTCAGGACGTAGAGTGCCATTTCCCACTATGTATCCAAGATATTGGACCTCTTGTATGCAAAACTTGCTCTTTCCGACATTGATTGTAAGACCGGCCTTACGTAATTGATTTGCGACTTCAGTCAAAACGGACATATGTTGTGGGAAAGTTTCAGAAATAATTAGCAAGTCGTCAAGGTAGACGAATACTTCCTGTTTTAATGGCAAGGGATTATAAAGTCCATCAATCTCCAAAGAGCTTGAGGCGTAAACGGTATAGCGGACGATTAGGAACAGTAAACCAAGTATAGTCTCGAGATTTTATGTCCAGTGATGAAATATATTCCGCCTTAGGCAAACGACTCAGAATACATTCAATATGAGGCAAGGTGTATGCATCCCTAACGGTAGCCGGATTAAGCTATCTCGAGTCTAAAACCAAACGAACTTTTTGGGAAAATATCTTTGTTTTATAGGGATAGTATTTGGTTCAAGTTCGATTTCATGTTCTATAACTGTCGTTTTCCCAAGTCCGTCTGTTTCATAAGAAGGGAAAAAAGTTTTAACCTGATCTAGCTGCCGCCTCTGTCCTAGTGTCATGGTATGCATATCGTAGCCACCACCTTCTAAATCCTTGTCCACATTTATCTCGGAAATTATGCCGGGTGCTAATTCAAAGGCCTTCCAAAAGTCTACTCGCAGAATAACAGCCTGCAATAAAGTGGGTGCCACGTTAAAATTAATAAAGCTCGATTGATTCCTAAAAGTTACCTCGGTCTCAAAATTAGTAAACGCCACTTGTTCCCTGCCATCCGCAGTTCTAATAAAAGTTTTAAATCCCCCTTCCCACAGATATCCTTCGCTAAGATTCCTCCTATACATGAGACTTGAGCTCCGCTATCTAATAAACCCAAGCATTTTTCATTCAACATAAAAATGTCGGCATAAGGCCTAAGATCATTAGATTTGAGTCTAATCATATTCAGGCAGACAATTGTATGTTTAAAGTTTTTATATGCTTCCTAAACTGTCGATGTCGTAAAGACGACCTTAATTTTCTCCGACTTATCAAAGTACTAGGTGTGTTCCGGAAAATCTTGTTTCTATGTTTGTTATAAATTTTAAGACGCGTCTCATAAGGTATAATTCGTACAAGTTTACAGTTTAAATTATCGAAAGTTATTTGTTTCTCAGCATTTTCGAAAATTTTAAAGTGAGCTACTGGTGGTCTTGGCGAAGATTGGCCTTCAAATCTTCGCTCGTTTTCGAGTTTCCCGAACTACACATACGGCAGTTTGGTTTGTAAATGCCTACTTCCCCACCCCATAGCAAAATACTATTCGCTCCTCTAAGCAATCGACATATATATGGCCTTGCCTACGACAATTGCAGCATAACAACATATTTCCGCGACTTATTGACACTTCATTCATTTCATCTTCTAACAAGGTATTATCCCGCAACGCTCCGCCTTTATTATCGGTATATATTTCATTAATTCCCCTTCGTTGAAACTGATCACGGTTAACAGTACTATCTGGTTTTGAAATTTCCTGCACTAGAACTTCACTTTTTAAACACAGGCGACGTAATTCCGCCACTGAACCTACATTAACATACAGCAATTGCTGTCTTTTTCGAGGTCGCAAGCCACGTTGTAGAATGTCTACCAATTCTTGCTCTCTTAAGGGAAAAGCCAAATTTTCAGCTTTTTATATATAGCATTCTTATATTCATCAAAAGATTCTACCAGGCCCTGTTTCCTAGTACGCATGTCCTCTTTGATATTAATATCCGATCTATGTTGACCAAAATTAGTACATTAGGTCTCACTTAAGAGACGCCATGTAACCCTATTAACTGTCCGACGAAACCACCAGTATCAATCCTTAGCTTCTTTCAGAAATAAACACTGAGCGTGTTCTCAAAGAAGTTCAAAATTCCCTGACACACAACATTTTCCAATTTGCGGAGTAAGGTAAAATCTGCCCCATGTGTCACCATTGGTTGACCAAAAAGAGAATAATAGGGTCTACATCCTTAAGTCTGGTGAAAAGAACTTCAACTAGCCTCCCCCATACTAGGCAAATAATGATCCCAGTATGAACGATCATCAGTTATATATGATCTGATTCCAGCGACAATAGTGCGGTTTACCCGCTCGCTGGCATTGGCCTGAGGACTATAAAGGGCTGTATAGATATGTGCCTCACGCCGCGATCTTTTAAAAATTGTTCAAACTGCAACCACTTAAACTGTTCACCATTATCGCTTAGCAGCGTTTCTGGGGTTCCAAATAGGGGAAATACATCCCTTTTTAGAAATTCTATAATAACAGAAGAACAACATTTTCTTATATGTTTTAAAATGGGAAATTTCGTAAATTGATCCAGTACTATTATATATATTTGCCTGCTGGAAACGTGGGTACGGACCTAACAAATCTATATATAGATTTTGAAATGGACGAACCGATGAAAATTTACCCACCATAGGGGTCTTAAACTAGTGTTAGGGGCTTTTGATTGCTTACAAATTTGACATTGTGAAACAAATTCCTTTACATCGTTGGCCAATACAAATTAAGTTTCAGATGCTGCAACATCTTCGCGATTATGTATCACCACATTTACTAAGGTTGCACGAACCCAAAGCTACCACGCAAACATTTCCGTTTCAGAATCTCCGTTTGCAAAATCACATCGTTTGTAAATTTTGTTATCAACTACCTTGAGATCAGGTTAGTTATTTGTATTGACTACAATACTGTCCCTTCATTTAGCATAATCTTCTGAATTAAACTCCGGTAAATCCAGATCAATAAGTGAATATATTTCCATCTCCTCAACCGGGTTAAACTTCTGCCTCGACAGACTGCCAGGCACTACATTTTGTGATCCACGACGATGTTAAATTTTCATACGGTAGCCCTGTAGCTTCAGTGACCAACGCGCTAGCCTCCCGGAAAGATCAGTTTGGTTCATCAGCCACTGGAGGCTTGATTGGTCAGCTACCACCACAAAATCTTGCCCTTCGATATAAGCTCGAAATTTTTTTAATGCTAGCATCACAGCCAAACATTCAAGCTTTGTGAAATTAAAATTCGATTGAGATTTGACAAGCACCGCGCCAACCCCAAATTTACTGGCGTCACACAAAACAACAAATTGTCGATCATAATTAGGACTTCTTAAAACCGGGGTGACAGAAAATTTATTTTTTAAACTCTCAAATGAAGATTGAGCTTCTTCATCCCAAAAAAATCCTTTTCCTTTCTTTAATAAATTGGTGAGTGGCAGTGTTATAGCAGCAAAATTTTCGACGAAACGCCGATACCACCCAGCCATACCGAGAAATCGTCGTAGCTGTTTCACCGACGTAGGACGTGGATAATTGGTAACGGCTGATATTTTTTCTGGGTCAGGACGTAGAGTGCCATTTCCCACTATGTATTCAAGATAGTGGACCTCTTGTATGCAAAACTTGCTCTTTCCGACATTGATTGTAAGACCGGCCTTACGTAATTGATTTGCGACTTCGGTCAAAACGGACATATGTTGTTGGAAAGTTTCAGAAATAATTAGCAAGTCGTCAAGGTAGACGAATACTTCCTGTTTTAATGGCAAGGGATTATAAAGTCCATCAATCTCCAAAGAGCTTGAGGCGCAAACGGTATAGCGGACGATTAGGAACAGTAAACCAAGTATAGTCTCGAGATTTTATTGACAAAGGTATTAGCCAAAAAGCACGACGTAAGTCCAGTGATGAAATATATTCCGCAAACGACTCAGAATACCTTCAATATGAGGCAAGGTGTATGCATCCCTAACGGTAGCCGGATTAAGCTTTCTCGAGCCTAAACACAAACGAACTTTTTGGGAAAATATCTTTGTTTTATAGGAATAGTATTTGGTTCAATTTCGATTTCATGTTCTATAACTGTCGTTTTCCCAAGTCCGTCTGTTTCATAAGAAGGGAAAAGAGTTTTAACCTGATCTAGCTGCCGCCTCTGTCCTAGTGTCAAGGTATGCATATCGTAGCCACCACCTTCTAAATCCTTGTCCACATTTATCTCGGAAATTATGCCGGGTGCTAATTCAAAGGCCTTCCAAAAGTCTACTCGCAGAATAACAGCCTGCAATAAAGTGGGTGCCACGTTAAAATTAATAAAGCTCGATTGATTCCTAAAAGTTACCTCGGTCTCAAAATTAGTAAACGCCACTTGTTCCCTGCCATCCGCAGTTCTAATAAAAGTTTTAAATCCCCCTTCCCACAGATATCCTTCGCTAAGATTCCTCCTATACATGAGACTTGAGCTCCGCTATCTAATAAACCCAAGCATTTTTCATTCAACATAAAAATGTCGGCATAAGGCCTAAGATCATTAGATTTGAGTCTAATCATATTCAGCAGACAATAAACTGTCGATGTCGTAAAGACGACCTTAATTTTCTCCGACTTATCAAAATACTCATTCTGTCTGTCGCGCTCGTTGAAGATAGACGTGTTTTCTAAGCTCGGCATACGGTTTATTTTTTATAAAAACGTGAACAAATAAAGTATTAAAAAAAAAGTAAATAAAAGAAAAAAAAAATACATGTATGTACATACATACATAAACATACACATTTTTTATTCTCGGTGTTGATAAACAATAACAAATAAGAAGATCACAACTGTAAACAGTAAAAAAAAAAAACTCTTATGATTGCAAACAGTGCAAAAACAATTAAACATAATGATAGAAATGCATATATCACAGTGAGTGTTAACGAAACAAATGCAGAAATAAAAAAAAGAATCGATGATAGCAAATACCTAACGGCTAAACCTATTACTCGCACGCGATCCCTCTCACCCACTGTATTTAATAATAATGTTGATACACTAACAAATATAAAACCTGCAATCGTTGCCTCAACGGCAAAACCAATTTTAATAAGTGATGAAAATATTGACCCCAAATCGGGCATAATAGAAAAATCAGTATCACCTTCTGTGTGTAATAATACGGTTAATTTGAATACAATAAAAAATATTAAACCTGCAAGCGATGCCTCAGCGGCAAAAACAATTTTAATAAGTGATAAAAATATTAATCCCAAATCAGGCATAATAGAAAACTCAGTATCACCTTCTGTGTCTAATAAAGCGGTTGATTTTAATACAATAAAAAATTTAAACCTGCAAGCGGTGCCTCAGTGGCAGAAACGACTTTAACAAGTGATGAAAATATTACCCCCAAATCAGGCATGTATCACAGGTAAAATGTAGTCAAAAGCCTCAAATACAAGTTTGAATGGATAGGTACATAACAGTGCTAAAACGGGGTCGCAGCCCAACGTCTTCTGCAGTTGCTTCGGTCCCAAAAGTTTTAAAAGAGGGTACATCGGATAGAATAAGTTCTCAAAATCGGTTTGCAATTTTGGAAGAGGAATCCTCGGAAGCACAAAACGTTACCAAATCTTCTAAGCCACCCCCGATATATCTTAGAGAGCAAAATTCCAGTGATTTAATAAAGAATTTGATCTCGGTAATAGGTGAAAATTCTTTTTATGTAGCTGCAATAAAACGTGGTAGTATTAATGAAACGAAAATACAAGTTAATCGTAAAGATGATTTTCGTAAAGTAATAACTAAATTAGAAGCACTAAAAAAAAACTTTTATACATACCAACTGAAGAGCAGTAAAGGCCTACAGGTAGTGATAAAGGGCATTGATTCATGCGTAGACCCAGGTGAGATAAAAACGTTTTTAGAAGAGAAGGGCTTTAAAATAAAAAACGTAATAAATATTAAAAATAGAGAAAAAAATCCCCAGCCACTATTTCGAGTGGAGTTAGAGCCCGGCGACGTTAAGCTTAAAAAAAACGAAACTCATCCCATTTACAATTTGAAATATATCCTGTATAGGAAAATAACGATAGAGGAGCCGCACAAAAGGAACGGTCCCGTGCAATGTTTAAACTGCCAAGAATTTGGTCACACTAAGGCATACTGCCATTTAACCCCTGTTTGCGTTGTATGTGGAGAATTGCATGGGACAGCTCTCTGCGATTAGTCCAAAAATGACCCTATTGTAAAAAAATGCAGCAACTGTGGTGGTAATCACACTGCCAACTCTATCGTAAAGCGCTCGGTTGGACCGAAACCTAATCCCCCTCAAATTCAGGTAACACATCAAGTTAACACTAATGACATTCAGGTACCGCAGCCTAGTAATAACAGAACATCCTACGCTAACGTCCTAAAATCAAACCATATGTCAATGCAAGGTGATCACGAGTGGACAACCAACTTATTGGCCTACTGATCAACACAGATCCCCTCAACTTAAAAATTTACTAAAAGAGTGCACAAAAAGGCTAAGAAAGTTACTGCAGTCTCAAAAAACGGCTTCTCTGGAAAAATATCTTAAGGAACTCGATGCAACTCCTCAATCTGACTACTCATTATGGCGTGCAGCTAGAAATCTTAAAAGACCAGTTATCACTAAACCGCCATTAAGAAACTTAAATGGAAGCTGGGCACGAAATGATGAAGAAAAAGGAATTATTTTTGTTAATCATTTGAAAGCCGTATTTACCCCTCATACATCTTTCGATACTGCGGTCGAGTTACCACCTGTTGCTGTTTGATCAGCTGTTCCACTTAGATTTGAGATAAGAGAAATCGAGAAGGCTATTCATGATTTAAACCCCAAGAAAGCCCCTGGTTTTGATAAGATCAGTAACAAAATGCTTTTGAAGCTACCCAGCATAGCAAAGAAAATTATTCTACTAATTTTTAATGCTATTTTACGCCTTGAATACTACCCACAAGAGTGGAAAGTATCCTTAGTTACCATGATACCTAAACCAGGAAAGGATCCCACAAAAGTTGAGTCATATAGACCTATAAGCTTATTGTCTAATATATCAAAGCTATTTGAGAAACTACTAGTGTCAATAATTACACCGATGTTAAATGAAAACAGATGTATTCCCAATCATCAATTCGGTCTTAGAAGAAAACACAGCACAATTGAACAAACTCATCGAATAGTAAATGTCATAAGAAAAGCCTTTGAAGAAAAAAAATATTGTTCAGCACTCTTCATCGATGTGTCTCAAGCTTTTGATAAACTCTGGCATGAAGGTTTACTACTGAAATTGCAGCAAAACTTACCAGCAAACATACACAAGCTGTTAGAAAGCTACTTAGTCGGTCGGCAATTTATTATTAAAGAAGGCGATTTTCTAAGTTCTCCTCAGCCAATTATCGCTGGAGTCCCACAAGGCAGCATCCTCTATTATACTTAATTTATACTTCGGACTTGCCTACAAACAGCTACACCCATACCTCAACATTTGCGGACGATACAGCTTTTCTAAGCGTACACGCAAACTGTCAAGAAGCATCTCGTTACTTACAGGACCATATATTTGAACTGGAAAGGTGGTTAAAAAATGGAGGATAAAGATCAATGAGCAAATATGCTCACATATAACATTCACATTGCGTCGGGAAACATGCCCCCCTATTAAAATCACCTGAAAATTACCGCCCAATTGCAATTTGTTCGGCACTTTCCAAAGTTATGGAGAGTATGGTAAATCACCATCTTGTAAAATTTTTAGAGTCTAATTACCTACTAAGCGACCGCCAGTATGGCTTTCGTAGAGGTCGTTCTACTGGAGACCTACTGGCCCTGTTATCAGAAAAATGGTGTCGTTCCATTCACCATTTTGGCGAAAGTAAGGTAATTGCTTTAGATATTTCCAAGGCGTTTGACAGAGTCTGGCATGGTGCACTCTTGTCTAAACTTGTTGCATTTGGTGTCGGTGATAATTTCTCTCGATTTATATCGAGCTTTCTCAGAGATCGCACTATACGGGTTGTTATAGATGGGGTTTCATCAAACGAGTTCAAGATTCATTCAGGGGTACCGCAAGGCTCCGTTCTTTCTCCTACTCTATTTCTTATTTTTCTAAATGACCTCTTATGTCAAACTTCCAACCCTATCTATTCTTTTGCAGATGACAGCAACCTTTGCCATTCGTATTCATTTGGTTACAGACCAGGCGTGTCCGAAGTTTGTGCTATGAGACAGAACATGAATGATACGCTTGGCCGTGACCTAGACATAATCTCAGAATGGGGTCGTGCGAATAGGGTCGAATTTAATGCCCGAAAGACCCAATGTTGCGTACTAACGCATAAACGCGCGACGGATCAAGGTGCCTCATCTGTATGTATGGGTGGTATAAATATTGAGGAAACAGAATCTCTTGATGTTCTGGGCATGAGGATACAATGTGATGTCCGATGGACAGAACATATATTCAAGGTGTCGAAAGAAGCATTCAAGTGCCTCGGTTTTTTGAAACGGTGTAAGATATACTTCACTCCATCTGATCTCCTTACTATTTATACCACCTATATCCGACCGCGAATGGAATACAACTCTCATGTGTGGGCCGGTGCTTCAAAGTCTATTTTGGAGCTTCTCGACCGCGTGCAGGAGAGGGCGAAGGTTCTCATTGGCGACAGTAGGGTATCCAATTCTATTGACTCCCTTGAGCACCGTCGCAATGTGGGTTGTACTTGCCTATTTTATCGTTACTACAACGGGATGTGTTCTGATGAAATTAGGGATTTGGTTCCCGAAACCCATAGCTTTGTTCGTAATACACGTTTTTCCTCAAGAGCACATCCTTTTGTGGTCGATTGGCCGGTGAATCGTACAACGCATTACAGGGAAAATTCGTTTTTTGGCCGGACTGTTCGTATGTGGAATAACCTTCCTGCTGAAGTCTTCCCTCTCACTTACAACATGAAAAAGTTCAAGTCGAATGTTCACAAACACTACTCCCTCTTTCCTCCTTCCCATAACCTATTTTCCTAGTTCCAACACAATGCATTGCATTAGTAGGGGTCATCCCCTGAGTGCTGGTCCCAACAAAAAAAAAAAAAAAAAAAAAAATAATCAAATAATACCCCAACACTCGCATGTAAAATACCTCGGTATACATCTAGATCGGCGTTTAACGTGGAAATGGCATATATATGCTAAATTAACTCAAATGAAACTAAAAGCAATCCAAATTAATTGGCTTATTGGAAGAAATTTTGTTCTTAGTCTCGATTGCAAACTTCTACTCTACAACTCTATCTTAAAGCCAATTTGGTGCTACGGTATTCAGTTATGGGGCACTACCTCGGCTTCTAACATAGAAAAAATAAAAAGGCGCCAAAACAAACTTCTTCGAATAATCACAGCCGCCCCCTGGTACGTCAAGAACTCAAATATCCACAAGGATCTCAATGTGCCATTGGTAAAAACTATGATAACGAAATATGCAGTAAAATATTTAAAAAGGCTGGAACTGCACCCAAACCCATTAGCTCGAAATATTTTAAATTATGGCTGCCACACTCGCTTAAGAAGAAGAGACACTGCAGCACTCACCCAATCAGATGAGCGATAAACACCTTCATATGTGAACAGAAACCGTGGTGACTAAATCTTTTTTGTCTAGCACTGGCAGGACATAAAGTAAATATTAGGATAAGATTTGATTAATTATTGTTAGTTCATATTTAATATATGAAGATTCAATAAACAAATACTGAAAAAAAAAAAAAAAATTAAAAGTACTAGGTGTGTTCCGGAAAATTTTGTTTCTATGTTTGTTATAAATTTTAAGACGCGTCTCATAAGGTATAATTCGTACAAGTTTACAGTTCAAATTATCGAAAGTTATTTGTTTCTCAGTATTTTCGAAAATTTTAAAGGGAGCTACTGGTGGTCTTGGCGAAGATTGGCCTTCAAATCTTCGCTCGTTTTCGAGTTTCCCGAACTACACATACGGCAGTTTGGTTTGTAAATGCCTACTTCCCCACCCCATAGCAAAATACTATTCGCTCCTCTAGGCAATCGACATATATATGGCCTTGCCTACGACAATTGCAGCATAACAACATATTTCCGCGACTTATTGACACTTCATTCATTTCATCTTCTAACAAGGTATTATCCCGCAACGCCCCGCCTTTATTATCGGTATATATTTCATTAATTCCCCTTCGTTGAAACTGATCACGGTTAACAGTACTATCTGGTTTTGAAATTTCCTGCACTAGAACTTCACTTTTTAAACACAGGCGATGTAATTCCGCCACTGAACCTACATTAACATACAGCAATTGCTGTCTTTTTCGAGGTCGCAAGCCACGTTGTAGAATGTCTACCAATTCTTGCTCTCTTAAGGGAAAAGCCAAATTTTCAGCTTTTTATATATAGCATTCTTATATTCATCAAAAGATTCTACCAGGCCCTGTTTCCTAGTACGCATGTCCTCTTTGATATTAATATCCGATCTATGTTGACCAATATTAGTACGTTAGGCATCACTTAAGAGATGCCATGTAACCCTATTAACTGTCCGACGAAACCACCAGTATCAATCCTTAGCTTCTTTCAGAAATAAACACTGAGCGTGTTCTCAAAGAAGTTCAAAATTCCCATTTAAGCTATCAAATACCTGAGATTCTATTCTGTAAAAAAAAGTTCTCCACAGACAGTCTACCAGTTCTGTCAAATTAAATATCCCAACTATTAATAAAATTGGCGACTTTAGCCGCGTTATTCATAGCATTTACATCACCTGTACGACTTCCAAATCTATTTTCCGAATGGTTATTAGACGGGTTTGACCCATCAGGTGGCCAATCGTGACCAGTATCTCGAGAACGATTAGCAGGATCTGTTATGTTCATATTACCTAATGCACTAGATAAAGCACCCTCAACAATACGGGTTATCCGTTCATCTAGATCCTGAAAGATTGTTGGCTGTCTGGCAGAAATTACTGCTGTAACTAGGTTACGAATTCTACTATCATCCAAAAAAGGTGTGTTATTTGGATTCTGTTCATCAGCAGTAGTAGCAGTTAGTCGTTCGTCTCTTAAATTTGAGCTTGTTGTCGGAGGGGATAGTACACCAGAAATTAAATTCAAGGATGTGTGCTGAGCATGGGTTTTTGCTTGAGCTCGAGTTCGTGCTCCTCTCCTAGGTGTTGGAATTATTCCAAGCTCACGACCATTACAACGACTTCTGCATTGCGGACAGGTCGAATTACGTTTTAACCAAGTTAATAAACACTTGCGATGAAATTGATGTTTACAAGAGGTTCTCAATATATCATTTGGAGCCGTCTCTTTTAAGTTCTCTCGACAAATTGTGCATACTGCCGATATCAAATTTTCGTTACTGTGTCGTAAAGACGTTTAGGGATCAAAATTAAAAGTCTTTTTTCTATGTCTGGTTTTAATTTTTTTAGTTTAAGTTATATAATTACAAATGAAAACAACATAAAAGTTATTATTTACTTTCAAAAGTTCTATAAATTGCTTGGTCTTACTCTTAGGTAAATTGATTATGTAGCTTTCTTTCTTGTAAATAAGTGGTTTTCTCTATTATTTATGAAATAGCCATTACCTCAGTGAGTTAGCAAGGAATTATCAAGTTCCCACATCCAATTTCTCAACTGATTACTATTCGCTTTCCATAATACCTTAAAAATATGTTTGTATTTATAATATGGCTATCAGTTTACTTCCTAAACAAAATAAGATTGAGGTTCACTATTATAAATACTCACTATAACAATTAACTATTTTAATACTAACTCGGAGTTTCCTAACTAGACCTGGTTATAGAGACCAAATACCTAAGTCATCAATAAGTTCCAGTTGGCCTTACTCCCTTCACAAAAGTACTATAACTAAACTTTCACTACCACTATTTACCCATTACAAACCAAGGTGACTTTTTTTTCTTTTTCAATTGAATTTATGAGGCCTGAAAATTTCGGGCCCCACGTTGTGCGCCATTTCTGTAACGAATCTCGCCGTCGTATTGAACTGATGGCGAGATGATGAAATTTGTGCATTTAACTTATTAACGGCTGCTTCAGTCAGCGTGGGTTCGACTTAAAATAAGAAAAATAACACTGGCCATAGCGAGGTCTGGTTAGACAGAAAATTGTACACATTTACCTATGAATTAGCTGGCGGCATAAAAGTTTAGACTTGACACTACAGCATTAATTAATATAGACAACCACTTATTCAAACAGTGCCAAGCCTTTAGATGATATTAAATACCCTTTAGTCTACGTAATCAAATTACACAATTTCAGACCATGTTTATAGTTTAGCAATTCATATTTGCTTTATTTAATCCAATAAATTAATTTCAAAAATTCATATCACTTTAATAATAATGTAGGGTATTTAAGAATATCGTACAAAAAAAATATGCATGTTTTTAACAAAATTTTAAATGAAAAAAAAACTTTACATTGACTAATTTTAACAGAACAAAAAATGAAGTTTTACAAGACTTAAGCAAAGAGAAAAAAAAATACAAAATTAAGTAAAAAGCAGAGAATAAAGGCCGCTTTAGTCGACAGTAAATGTAATGAAATACAATGTAACGCACCGTAACGTACTGTAAGCTCGTTTGTACACTTATAGAACATGTAAGAACGTGTCATCTGTGTTTCAAAAACATAAACAAAAAAGCATTAGTATACATAAAACAACACACACACAATGATGGGAATTTTAAATGTTCAAATGGTGACCGCCTTGCAGCAAAGGTTAGGTTATGTTAGGTTAGAAAGGCTGGTGTGAAGCAAACCTTACACCCTCACCCAGAGACCAATATGGTCCATTGTGATGCCTTTATTTAGTGAAACAAAGAAGGAAAGAAGAGAAAGAAATCTAGTGTGACAGAGAAGGAGAAGTAAATGGTGAAAGCACAGGAAAGGAAGATAGTGTAAGATACGAAATCGGACAGAACAAGCAAAAAAAAAACAACCCTACCAAACAGGAAAAACTGCCCTGCATGTTTCCAGTCCCCAGCCTCCTGCCGCACAGCCAGGTCATTCCCATTACGAATCCCGTAAGATTCTCGTGCCCGCAGCCCGATACATCTCCCAATTCGTATAGGAATCTGCTACCTAGCCACCTCAGCCTGCTGTTCTGTAGCCTGGTACAGTGGCACAGAAAGTGCTCAACTGTCTCCAACTCCTCTGGGTCCTCACACAGCCTACATTTATCCGATAAGCCAGACCCCATTCTCACCGTCATTCTGCCTATCATACAGTAGCCCGTGAAAATACCTATCATGGTCCTGACGCAGGCCCTACTCTTACCCAGCAGCGCGTCCGAATTTGACCTACTAAGCATCGGCCACAGCGTGCGCGATACTCGACAGTCCGTTCGGCCCCTCCAATTCGTCCTGTTTAGAATCCATTCCCTAATTCTCCCAAAGTAGAAGCCCATTGGAGGCCTGACCACTTGCAAACTGTCAGGATCTTCCATTTCCGAGCCCAGTCTTGCCAACTCATCAGTTATCTCATTGCCGGTGATGTTGCAGTGACCCGGTTCCCAGCAGAGCCGCTGATGATGCCGGCGCCAATCTTCGTCCTCAGATGTAGATCAATCAGTCTTTCTAATGTCTTCAAAAGAAAAGAGGATAGGCTGATAGGTATAAAATCCTTGGGTTTAGAGTGACCGCTTCTACCTGCCTTAGGTATGAAAATAACCCTGACCTCTCTCCACCCCCTAGGAATGTAGCCATTTAGCAGACATACACTAAATAGTTCCACTAGCAATAGGAGGGATGATCCCTGGATATTCTGTAGCATAGCCGGAAATATACCATCAGGTCCTACCGATTTGTAAGACCCAAAAGTATTAACCGCCCATGTAACCTTATCCAAGGTGATGATATCCCCCACCGCCTCCCTTATCTCACCTCCCGAGCCCGATCCAGAAAAGGGGTTACCACACCCCACCTGTTCCCCCGTCCCAGGATCCACACAACCCGGGAAGTGAGTCTCCATAAGCAAACAGAGAGATTCGGAGCTAGATTCCGTCCATAAGTCGTCCGGTCTCTGAATAAGTCCCGGGACCACAGGGTCCTTGGATAAAATCCTTCTGAACCTGAACATCTCATTTACAGATTCCACTGACTCGTTTAATTTGATCCACGAGTCCCTTGTAGCCCTTCTAATACATCCCTTATACCTATTATAACTTATCCTAAAGTTTCTCCAGTCCTCATTTCTACGCGTATGCTTCGCTCTATTGAATAACCTTCTGACAGTGGTCCTTTGAGTCCTCAACTCACCTGTCCACCATCTCTGTTGCGAGCGCCTACCCGGAAAATTCAGCGGACAAGATCGCTCATAGCTAGTGGTGAACACCTCCGTAAAGGTACCCACCAGGTGCTCCACACCGGCCGCAGTCGACCCCCAATCGTGTGTAACTCTAAGGTTACTATTCAACAGTCTCGAAAAGGAATCCCAGTTTGTCCTCCTTGGATTTCTATAAGGACGCCTTTTTGACTTTTCGAAGTTTAGATAAAAGGATATACGACCATGGTCGGAAAAGGAAAATTCCAAAGCCACCCTCCAATCATCTACTAAGTCTCCATAATTCGTCAATGTTACATCTATTACTGCCTCCCTATCTCTAGTTCTGAATGTTGGGTACTCCCCCTATTACATATGTAAAGATTGCTAGCAATAATAAAATCAAACATAGACTGTTTGTAAAACTTAAGTTTTAGATAAAGCACATACCTGATTGTCCACAATCCATGATATAAACTAACACAAAATCCAATTTATCACCAAAAAATTAATGTTTAAAGACAGCAAAGTTTTGAGCGTATCGAACAATCACACGACCACGTTTGGCGAACGGTAACTTCAGACTGACTAAATGCAGCTGGTAAAAGGTTCAAGCGCCATGATGGTTCTATTGTTTGGAGGGGTTACCTGACTTTTAAAAAATAACAGTAAAAAGAGTGTAGTGCTTATATAAAAAAGGCATTTTGAGCGACTTTTAGGGCCAAATACCTGTCTGTGCATCGTTTTGAGCGTACAATTTCACCTATTAAAGTAATATTAAAAAAAAAATTTAATCAGCCGTATTTGTCCTACTAAAAAAACTTAAAAATTAAAGTTAAGAAAGAGTAAAAAAATTTAAACTTGGACGCCCTGAAATCATTTTTTTGATATGTCGAAGTGGAATACTGTTTTCCTCTTGCCAAAAGATGTCGAAAAATCGCTGGCAATGTACTTAATTTCTATTAAACGGTGAAATAAATGAAGGTACAGATATCAGGATTGGAGAAAATTAGTTTCAGCCAGCTAACGTTTGCGCAATAGTCGACCGCCCATGCCGATTACTATGTTATATATATGTTGTTACTTTCATTAAAATCTGTTAGATAGTTTCGGAGAGGCAGAAATTGCACCTGCCGCCCGCCGTGGTCCTAGTTTAAAAAAATGCATAGCTACTGTGTCCATATAAATTGAGATCTATTCATATCTTAACTTTCATTTAAATCTGTATACCTTTACTTATTTAACTTCAAGTTGTTATGGGTAACGTCACGTATACGTATGGTTTTATCTTTACCCATGCATGTTCATACATATATGTTTTTCACTTATACTTGAAGAGTACTTAAAACTCTTGTCATTCTCTGGTAGGCGTGTCCGTGTACCAATTTTTCCAAAAATTCATATTTTTCTTAACTAAGCTTTTTTATGATAGTGTACCAAATTTCAAAAATATCTGACAACTCCTTCTATTTTTGTAACTTAGTAATATTAAAAAAAAAATTTAATCAGCCGTATTTGTCCTACTAAAAAAACTTAAAAATTAAAGTTAAGAAAAAGTAAAAAAAATTAAACTTGGACGCCCTGAAATCATTTTTTTGATATGTCGAAGTGGAATACTGTTTTCCTCTTGCCAAAAGATGTCGAAAAATCGCTGGCAATGTACTTAATTTCTATTAAACGGTGAAATAAATGAATGTACAGATATCAGGATTGGAGAAAATTAGTTTCAGCCAGCTAACGTTTGCGCAATAGTCGACCGCCCATGCCGATTACTATGTTATATATATGTTGTTACTTTCATTAAAATCTGTTAGATAGTTTCGGAGAGGCAGAAATTGCACCTGCCGCCCGCCGTGGTCCTAGTTTAAAAAAATGCATAGCTACTGTGTCCATATAAATTGAGATCTATTCATATCTTAACTTTCATTTAAATCTGTATACCTTTACTTATTTAACTTCAAGTTGTTATGGGTAACGTCACGTATACGTATGGTTTTATCTTTACCCATGCATGTTCATACATATATGTTTTTCACTTATACTTGAAGAGTACTTAAAACTTTTGTCATTCTCTGGTAGGCGTGTCCGTGTACCAATTTTTCCAAAAATTCATATTTTTCTTAACTAAGCTTTTTTATGATAGTGTACCAAATTTCAAAAATATCTGACAACTCCTTCTATTTTTGTAACTTAGTCAAATGGGCACAAATCACTGTGATGGTGGTGTCATAGGCCGAGTTACCAGCGATTGCACTGACCCAGTAACAGTCATCGCAGCTCTTCGATTTCTTCGTTATAGGTAACCTCAGAGGGTAGGTAGTGACTGCTTTTCACCCGGGTCGGTTCCATAGGGATCTCCACGAACTTGAAATTGCTATATTCGCCACTGTCATCGTTCTCTTCATGATGCCGAGGACACCGGGCGCTTGGGGTCCGCGGCCTGGCAGTGTCGTGGCGGTGGAGCTCCTGAACTCATCCGGTGAACTGGTTTGGGTTTGAACAAGGGGCCCTAGTCAGCCTTCAGTCGCTTGCTAGTGGACACTCTTTCCCGCCCTGGATTTCTATTAGGTCGATCACTGGTGAAGCGAATACCTTTATACGCTACGGTCCATCAAATTTCGGCGCGAAACTCTCACCGTCGTTGCTCGGCCTATGCGGCTACCAAATTGCACCGTACAATCATGAATATTTCTTTCAGCTCTTCGGCACGTGCTGCAGGATAGGGGTTATGACCCCTACTCCCATTAGTGACTTCGTCATATAGGGCCATAGATAGTCGGGGTCCCCGTCCCAGTGTAAGGAATGATGGGTTATAGCCCGTAGCCTATGATATGTTGGTGCTGACCGTCAGCATGATCTCCAACAAAACGTTTGATCCGTCCGAATCGTGATAAATTAAGTGTTCGCGTCTGTTTTTTGTGATTATTAATATTTAAGAAAAGAAAAACAATAAATAAATAAAAAACCTAAAAATAATTACCCGCCGCATTTTAACAACAAATAATACGACGAAAACCAAAAATAACAACAAAAAACATATTATAAAATACTTAAAAATACACAAAAGCAATAAATACAACAGAAAAAAACAATAAACAACTAAAATTACAAACATACGATATATTAAAAAAAAAAACAAATAACTACCGTTATATAAATAAATAAAAAAACCAAATAAATAAATTGTAACGAATCTCGCCGTCGTATTGAACTGATTGCTGGGTGATGAAATTTGTGCATTTAACTTCATGTGTACCTAGAATAATTAACGGCTGCTTCAGTTAGCGTGGGTTCGACTTGAAATAAGAAAAATAATACTGGCCCTAGCGAGGTCTAGTTAGGCAGAAAATTGTACACATTTACCTTTGAATTAACTGGCGGCATAAAAGTTAGTACCTGACACTACAGCATTAAAGAATATAGACAACCACTTATTTAAACAGTGCTCATTATTTGCCTGTACTTTGCCCTTACCCACCAACCCTTTAGATGATATTAAAGACCCTTCAGTCTACATAATCAAATTACACAAATTCAGACCATGTTTATAGTTTAGCAATTCATATTTTCTTTATTTAATCCGATAAATTAATTTCACAAATTCATATCACTTTAATAATAATGTAGGGTATTTAAGAATATCGTACAAAAAAATATGCATATGTATGTATAATAGGGGTATAACTTTTGAACAATTTTTTATATTATCAAAAAATACCTATCCATGCCATATAGACCATGAAAATCTATGATGAAAAGTGGGGTCACTTTTTCGCGGTCGTTAAAAAAGTTCCCCCCCAAATCACTTTGAAGTTTAGTATTTGGATTTTTTTTTGTGGAGCCTGGTATAACGTTTGGTTTTCTGACCACTGCTTTAATGAAATTGATTTTGAATCTTTAAAGCAATCACTGGAACAATTTACACATGCTCGGGAATGCTTTCTTAAACATTGGGTGAGAGAAGACTCTAAAATTCACGAACAACAACGAAGTAACATTTGCACGGAACGTGGAATCAAACTTGTGCAAGATATTTTTCAACGCACTTTGAACTTAAAGTTTATTTCCTTCAACAAAGATAATTTTTAGTATCTGAAGTTAATATATAGTACATGACTGTATGTATGGTATTTAAAAAATAAAAATTCAAATATTATTATTTTTTGGAAGCTTTTAAAAAAAACGGTTTGGGGGGGACGTTTTTTTATCCAAATTTATCTCAAAAAACTGTTTTCTTGATATATACATTAGTAGCCACCCCGTAGTGATAGGTATTTTTTTTGGTTATACCCCTAATGTATAGTCTACATTTAGCAAGTTTACTTTAATATTACTTAAATGGTGATGATTACGTTCCGAAAATAGTAAACAAAACAAAACTGATCATTTTTTTATTTGACATTTTTGACAAAATTTTAAATGAAAAAAAACTTTACATTGTATAATTTTAACAGAACAAAAAAAGAAGTTTGACAAGAATTAAGTAAAGAGAAACAAAAAACAAATTACAAAATTAAGTAAAAAGCAGAGACTAACTATCAGAAAAATTTCAGTCTTTTTGTTATTTCATACTTAATAAAAAAAATAATCGAATACAATAAAGCCAATCACTTAATTGTTTCTTTATGACCGCAGTTGACTGATGTGGAAGATCTTCTCCCTCGTGGCTATTACGGCTTAACTCAACACACAATTTATTTTGTTACTAATTTTTTTTTTCTCTTATATACCTAATTGCAGAAAGACAAAAAATATAATTAAGCTTTATGTATTATGTAGGTATGTATATATGTAGGTATTTATTTATTGATATGTCGATCTCTGGGCTTACTTGACAACTCTTTTAGAAGTAAGCTCAGCTTACTCGAGTAAGTGAGTACCATAAAAATCGACTTATCAAGAGGGGTTTTTGACACCAAAACAAATAAAATAACGAACAATTTTACACATTAAATAAGAATGAATGAATTGAAACCAAGTTGATAGATGAATGAAAAAAGACAAAGGCAAAGTAGTAATGTAACAAGGATAGATCAACGTTATAGTAAAAGTTTGGGATATGGAAAAATAACAACTGTTTTTTAGATTCTTTTGGCTGAGCTATATTGTGTGATGTTACCAATATAGGATGACCATATAATTTGACATCATAATCGTCATGGGGTTGAATTATTATACAAAGTAATATACAATCCTGGGTAATGGCAGCCTATGAACGGGGATCACGCCCGTCGGACACGTGTGTCTAGGTTAAGTAAAACCCTCCCGACACTGAACGTTGTTCGTGTTGCTCCTGTATACTCACAAAAAAAATGTATCTATGATACAGGTTGCTGGATTCTATTACAAAAATACAAAACAATAAATATCCGGAAATTAAGTGCATACACTGTTCTTTAAAGTAAATTGGTTAATAGCCAACAAATCAATTTTCCCTTCCCTCAATACTTGAGGTTTAATCAGTCTTATATTATATTAGGTTATCTTTCAATAGACCCAATTATTACTTGGACAACTTTAAATATTATGTACTTGGTACCGTGTATGAATATTCATTAATGAGGAAGGCACCGCTTGCCTCAAACATGTTGGTCAATTAAATAGCTTACTGAATGAAAACGATTTATGAATGAAACATTTGGGAAGTGTTTTGAAACTGGGTACTACCATTATGATTATTTTTATGGCAACGCGTCTACACGTATTGTTATCATTTTTTTATGAGACAGTTGCTGTTAGAAATCGCATAACAACTGTTTACTAACAAGAATGATCATTGTTCCCAAGAAATGTTTCCAGGTGAGGACTCTGACTTTAAGGTAGACCAGTACAAAACATGTTTTGCAGCAAGGCTGTCAAGCCATGAAAAGGTTTACTGTTGCCTATAAACCACTTTTTACATCTTTACCATGATAGAAGATGCATCGGCCAGTAAGGTCATCTCGTATTCATTTATGTTGTTTCCCTTTACCCAAATTACGGTTGCACGAACTAACTTTGGCGCAAATTTGGCACAAAATTTGTTCCCCGCCTTACTTAAAACAAAACCAACTTTAAAGGCTTTATTATTACTCCTTAAATTGTACCTCTTTGCCGAATTTTTAAAGGCCCCGTCAATATGGCGGGAAACATTTTCCCTAATTGTATCTAATCTATCCTTACGATTCAGTACCTGACACACAACATTTTCCAATTTGCGGAGTAAGGTAAAATCTGCCCCATGTGTCACCATTGGTTGACCAAAAAGAGAATAATAGGGTCTACATCCTTAAGTCTGGTGAAAAGAACTTCAACTAGCCTCCCCCATACTAGGCAAATAATGATCCCAGTATGAATGATCATCAGTTATATATGATCTGATTCCAGCGACAATAGTGCGGTTTACCCGCTCGCTGGCATTGGCCTGAGGACTATAAAGGGCTGTATATATATGTGCCTCACGCCGCGATCTTTTAAAAATTGTTCAAACTGCAACCACTTAAACTGTTTACCATTATCGCTTAGCAGCGTTTCTGGGGTTCCAACTAGTGGAAATACATCCCTTTTCAGAAATTCTATAATAACAGAAGAACAACATTTTCTTATATGTTTTAAAATGGAAAATTTCGTAAATTGATCCAGTACTATTATAACACCAATATTTGCCTCCTGGAAACGTGGGTACGGACCTAACAAATCTATATATAGGTTTTGAAATGGACGAACCGATGAAAATTTACCCACCATAGGGGTCTTAAACTAGTGTTAGGGGCTTTTGATTGCTTACAAATTTGACATTGTGAAACAAATTCCTTTACATCGTTGGCCAATACAAATTAAGTTTCAGATGCTGCAACATCTTCGCGATTATGTATCACCACATTTACTAAGGTTGCAGGAACCCAAAGCTACCACGCAAACATTTCCGTTTCAGAATATCCGTTTGCAAAATCACATCGTTTGTAAATTTTGTTATCAACTACCTTGAGATCAGGTAAGTTATTTGTATTGACTACAATACTGTCCCTTCATTTAGCATAATCTTCTGAATTAAACTCCGGTAAATCCAGATCTATAAGTGGATATATTTCCATCTCCTCAACCGGGTTAAACTTCTGCCTCGACAGACTGCCAGGCACTACATTTTGTGATCCACGACGATGTTAAATTTTCATACGGTAGCCCTGTAGCTTCAGTGACCAACGCGCTAGCCTCCCGGAAAGATCAGTTTGGTTCATCAGCCACTGGAGGCTTGATTGGTCAGCTACCACCACAAAATCTTGCCCTTCGATATAAGCTCGAAATTTTTTTAATGCTAGCATCACAGCCAAACATTCAAGCTCTGTGAAATTAAAATTCGATTGAGATTTGACAAGCACCGCGCCAACCCCAAATTTACTGGCGTCACACAAAACAACAAATTGTCGATCATAATTAGGACTTCTTAAAACCGGGGTGACAGAAAGTTTATTTTTTAAACTCTCAAATGAAAATTGAGCTTCTTCATCCCAAAAAATCCTTTTCCTTTCTTTAATAAATTGGTGAGTGGCAGTGTTATAGCAGCAAAATTTTCGACGAAACGCCGATACCACCCAGCCATACCGAGAAATCGTCGTAGCTGTTTCACCGACGTAGGACGTGGATAATTGGTAACGGCTGATATTTTTTCTGGGTCAGGACGTAGAGTGCCATTTCCCACTATGTATCCAAGATATTGGACCTCTTGTATGCAAAACTTGCTCTTTCCGACATTGATTGTAAGACCGGCCTTACGTAATTGATTTGCGACTTCAGTCAAAACGGACATATGTTGTGGGAAAGTTTCAGAAATAATTAGCAAGTCATCAAGGTAGACGAATACTTCCTGTTTTAATGGCAAGGGATTATAAAGTCCATCAATCTCCAAAGAGCTTGAGGCGTAAACGGTATAGCGGACGATTAGGAACAGTAAACCAAGTATAGTCTCGAGATTTTATTGACAAAGGTATTAGCCAAAAAGCACGACGTAAGTCCAGTGATGAAATATATTCCGCCTTAGGCAAACGACTCAGAATACCTTCAATATGAGGCAAGGTGTATGCATCCCTAACGGTAGCCGGATTAAGCTTTCTCGAGTCTAAAACCAAACGAACTTTTTGGGAAAATATCTTTGTTTTATAGGGATAGTATTTGGTTCAAGTTCGATTTCATGTTCCATAACTGTCGTTTTCCCAAGTCCGTCTGTTTCATAAGAAGGGAAAAAAGTTTTAACCTGATCTAGCTGCCGCCTCTGTCCTAGTGTCAAGGTATGCATATCGTAGCCACCACCTTCTAAATCCTTGTCCACATTTATCTCGGAAATTATGTCGGGTGCTAATTCAAAGGCCTTCCAAAAGTCTACTCCCAGAATAACAGCCTGCAATAAAGTGGGTGCCACGTAAAAATTAATAAAGCTCGATTGATTCCTAAAAGTTACCTCGGTCTCAAAATTAGTAAACGCCAGTTGTTCCCTGCCATCCGCAGTTCTAATAAAAGTTTAAAATCCCCCTTCCCACAGATATCCTTCGCTAAGATTCCTCCTATACATGAGACTTGAGCTCCGCTATCTAATAAGAGAGCGGACGTGTTTGGTTGTTTTCTGCGACTTTGATACATTTTTGCAGTTTTTAATAAAAACAAAATTTAATAAAAATTTATTTAAAAAAAAAAAATAAAAATTTAAATTAATTTAATTTAATTGTTATCTAAACATTTAACGCATAATTAGTAAAAAAAAAAAAACCGTGCTTAAAAATTAAATAAAAAAGTATAAACATCAACAAATATAAAACAAACAAATAAATCCTACTAAGTACACAACTAACAACAACACAAACATTAAGTTTACAAAAGCAATGGAAAAGATGGGAACAAGAAGTGAATCGTCTGCTAAGAGAACCAGAGAGTTACAACAAGACGCTAAACAAGTCTCTCCGGTTGAAAATAACCCAAAAGTGCCGCGTTTATCAAACCATGATAAAGTTTTCTTTAGAGATTTAATAAGAGAAAGTGAATACATAACTGGAGAGGTTATAAAAAAATCAATAAGAGAAAGCGAAGAGAAACACTTCGACTTTATGAAAAATCTAATCAAAGAAAGTGAGAAAAAAATACTTTCTGTTATCGAGAGCCAAATAAATAATATAAAAAATGATTTAAGTGCAATAATTGAAAGAGTTGAAAAACTAGAAACTAAGAGCTCCGACGTTATGCTTATGAAAGAAGAAATAAACGAACTGAAGCAAAAAATATTAAAACAAGAAAACTCCGTTGTGGCCGGTAGTATTCGAATTTCTGGTGTTCCCTATAATGAAAATGAAAATCTTGTTTCTATTGTACAAAACATATGCAATAGTATACATATAAATGCGCCGCAGATCGAAAAGGTTTATAGATTAAAAAAAATTTATAGAAACAATAAAAGTTATAACCCAACTGATGAAGTAATAGTTGTTAAATTACCTTCTCCATTTGAAAAAAATTTTCTTTTAAAATCAATATCCAAGTTCCGACGCGAAAATAAAACAAATCTATGTTTACGTCATGCTGGTTTCGAAAGTAATGAAACTATTTATGTCAATGAAAACTTAACACCTCATAACCACAGAATATTTAAAGAAACATTATTAATGAAGAAGAATAAAAGAATCAAGTCAACATTTACTTTACGTGGACTTGTTTATGTTAGAAAGATTGATGCGGACGATCCCGTGTTAATTGAATACCCTGAGGATTTAAAACGGCTTTTTCTGGAATAACGTTTGGACATTAACGTCTTATTTAAATATATTTTTTTATTTTAAATATTATTGTTTAATTCTTATATATGTTATTATTTTTAGGTTATATCATTATATGAAATTCTTAATTGTTTTATTTTTTCTAATTATTTTTCTAATTAATTTCATATTTAATATCTCACTTTTGATGTCAAAATTACAGAGTATAGTTCGACCTAATTTTTTCCCCTATTTAACATTAAACAATTTTAATTTATTATATACTCATGAACTTTACTGCGTTGCGTTTTTATGTTAATATGACGAACTTTTCATTTAATCAATTCGGTTCCAGAGACGGTAATTATAACATGATTCGAATTTTAGCTAATCGGCATCCGGGCTTTAAAACCATTCATATAAATGCGCAAAGTCTTTTACCAAAAATCGATTAATTCCGTTTTCTTTTTGAAAATTCATGCATTGATGCAATATGTATTTCGGAAACATGGTTTGTACCTGAAATTTATGACAGTGTGTACAAGATAGATGGTTATCGTATTTTTAGATCAGATAGGCGTAACAATGGCGGAGGTGTAGCAATTTACATAAGGAACACCATCTCATGTAAACTTATTTGTTCATATAATGAGCCCGGTGATGTTGAATTTTTATTTATTGAGGTTAACTATCGTGCGAACAATATGCTACTTGGCTGTGTCTATAGGCCAGATAAGTATATGCAATTGGACACACTTGTTGACAAATTAGAAAATATTTCTGTAACGTACTCTGAAGTTATTATAACTGGTGACTTTAATTGCAATTTGCTTGAAAATGAAAATCTAACTACTATCATGTCTACACTAAATTTATCCGCCGTTAATACTTTAAGGCCAACGCACTTCTCGACCACAAACAGTACATTACTCGATTTAGTTTTTGTGAGCAACGTACAAAATGTGTTACTATATGAGCAGTTAGCTGTACCTTCTTTTTCCAAACATGATTTAATTTTTATGTGCTATAAATTTACAGTGGAGACAGGAGTTAGAACGTTTAGTTTTCGAGATTTTAAAAGTATTGATTTAGAAAACTTATATCGTGATCTCATTAACTCTGAATGGGATCGAATTTTCTATTTACCTACGGCTGATGAGCAAGTTACCGTTCTTAATAAATTAATACTTCAGATTTATGACAATCACGTACCGATAAAAATTAAGACGGTTAAAAATAGAGCTAAGCCGTGGTTCACAAATGAAACTAAATTGTTAATAAAAAAACGTGATGACCTATACCACATGTGGAAAAGATACAGAACACCCGAACTGCATAATGAATTTTGCGTAGCGCGAAAAGCCGTTGTTTCAAAAATCAGACATGATAAGTCTTCGTACTATTTTAATAAATTTAATTCGGCAGTTGACACTAAAAGTAAATGGAAACATATACGAGATATTAGCGTAAGTAAGTCAATTGAACGTTCAGTAGAAGTTGATGTTAATTTGATTAATAAAAGCTTTATGAGTATTCCTTTTCCAACAGTCCAGTTCGACTTTTACGATAGACATACACATTTAGTTTCGTGCAACCAGCTAAAATTTCAATGCGTAAATGCATATGATGTTGCTAACGCTTTCAATGCAATTAAATCCAATGCAATAGGATTAGATAATATTGATCCTAAGTTTGTTAAAATTATTCTGCCATGGATTATTCGATATATCACCCACCTTTTTAACACTATAATAACCACCAATAGATTCCCAATGGAGTGGAAACATGCCAAAATTATTCCAATACCTAAAACCGGATCTGAATATCGTCCAATTGCAATTCTGCCATATCTTTCTAAAGTTTTTGAAAATTTATTGCATAAACAAATTTATGAGCATGTCAATGCTAACAATTTATTAACTGATCGCCAATCTGGGTTTAGACCACAACGTAGCTGTATTACAGTACTAACTGATGTAATAGAGGAAATTCGAAATAATTTAGATGATAATAAATTAACGTTCCTTGTGTTATTAGACCATTCAAAGGCCTTTGATACTGTACACCACTCAATGTTATGCATGAAATTGTTGAAACTATTTAATTTTTCAACACTAGCAGTGGAATTAATATCGTCGTATCTCTCAAATAGATCTCAATCAGTTGCAAACAATGGTTCTTTATCACGAGCTTTACAGGTAACAAGAGGTATCCCTCAAGGCTCTATTCTTGGACCCCTTCTATACTCATTATATGCTAACGATCTTCCCAAACAAATCAGATATTCTAAAATACAAATGTATGCTGACGACGTTCAGCTGTATCTTAGTAGCAACAGAGATTCAATTACGACAAGAATACAAGAATTAAATCATGATCTTGACAAAATATATACATGGGCTTTAGCTAATGGTTTACGTCTTAATCCAAGCAAATCAAAGTGTCTATTAGTATGCAAAAAAGCAGTTCGAATAGATTTTGATGTAGACATATTGCTTGGGGGTTTAAAAATTGAAATTGTGGATTCAGTAAGAAACTTGGGAGTAACATTTAATAAACATCTAACTTGGTCAAATCACATTACTCAAGCGTGTGGTAGAATATACGGTATGTTGCGTAATTTATATGCCACTCAGCACTGTACGCCTTTAAAAATAAGGATATTACTAGCAAAAACTTATCTCTTGCCTACACTTTTATATTCGTCTGAAATTTTTACTGGTTGCAACACAAAGGACATGAGAAAACTTACCGTTACGTACAACAACATCATCCGCTATATATTCTCTTTAAAAAAGTTCGATAATGTATCGCAATATTCCTGTCGTATTTTCAGTATATCTTTTTCAAACTATTTACAATTTAAAAACCTTATTTTTCTTTACAAAATTATTATGACAAAGGAGCCAGATTACCTTCACAAACGTTTACAGTTTACAAGATCGTGCAGAGGAAAAGGAATACTTCAATTTCGTCACCGTGACCATGCATCTGAATGTCAATTCTTTATATTAACCATACGTCTTTGGAATCAACTTCCAAATAATTTGCAAACCACTAGCAACGCAATAAGGTTTAGAAAATTACTATTAGAATATTTTTCGTAATACTTGTTTGTTTAATTCTAACGCAAAATTTTTGTTATTATTTTATTTAATTATTTATTATCTTTTAATTCTGTAGCTAAAATTTATTTTCACTGTTTTTGCATTATCATTTTTAAATATTCAACTCAATTTGTTTAATTTAACTTGTCTGATTCTAATACTGTAATTTATAAGATATTGTGTCTTGTTGTATTAGAAAATCTAATTAATAAATACAAATACAAATACAAAATACAAATACATTTTTCATTCAACATAAAAATGTCGGCATAAGGCCTAAGATCATTAGATTTGAGTCTAATCATATTGAGGCAGACAATTGTATGTTTAAAGTTTTTATATGCTTCCTAAACTGTCGATGTCGTAAAGACGACCTTAATTTTCTCCGACTTATCAAAGTACTAGGTGTGTTCCGGAAAATCTTGTTTCTATGTTTGTTATAAATTTTAAGACGCGTCTCATAAGGTATAATTCGTACAAGTTTACAGTTTCAATTATCGAAAGTTATTTGTTTCTCAGCATTTTCGAAAATTTTAAAGTGAGCTACTGGTGGTCTTGGCGAAGATTGGCCTTCAAATCTTCGCTCGTTTTCGAGTTTCTCGAACTACACATACGGCAGTTTGGTTTGTAAATGCCTACTTCCCCACCCCATTGCAAAATACTATTCGCTCCTCTAAGCAATCGACATATATATGGCCTTCCCTACGACAATTGCAGCATAACAACATATTTCCGCGACTTATTGACACTTCATTCATTTCATCTTCTAACAAGGTATTATCCCGCAACGCCCCGCCTTTATTATCGGTATATATTTCATTAATTCCCCTTCGTTGAAACTGATCACGGTTAACAGTACTATCTGGTTTTGAAATTTCCTGCACTAGAACTTCACTTTTTAAACACAGGCGACGTAATTCCGCCACTGAACCTACATTAACATACAGCAATTGCTGTATTTTTCGAGGTCGCAAGCCACGTTGTAGAATGTCTACCAATTCTTGCTCTCTTAAGGGAAAAGCCAAATTTTCAGCTTTTTATATATAGCATTCTTATATTCATCAAAAGATTCTACCAGGCCCTGTTTCCTAGTACGCATGTCCTCTTTGATATTAATATCCGATCTATGTTGACCAAAATTAGTACGTTAGGTCTCACTTAAGAGACGCCATGTAACCCTATTAACTGTCCGACGAAACCACCAGTATCAATCCTTAGCTTCTTTCGGAAATAAACACTGAGCGTGTTCTCAAAGAAGTTCAAAATTCTCATTTAAGCTATCAAATACCTGAGATTCTATTCTGTAAAAAAAAGTTCTCCACAGACAGTCTACCAGTTCTGTCAAATTAAATATCCCAACTATTAATAAAATTGGCGACTTTAGCCGCGTTATTCATAGCATTTACATCACCTGTACGACTTTCAAATCTATTTTCCGAATGGTTATTAGACGGGTTTGACCCATCAGGTGGCCAATCGTGACCAGTATCTCGAGAACGATTAGCAGGATCTATTATGTTCATATTACCTAATGCACTAGATAAAGCACCCTCAACAATACGGGTTATCCGTTCATCTAGATCCTGAAAGATTGTTGGCTGTCTGGCAGAAATTACTGCTGTAACTAGGTTACGAATTCTACTATCATCCAAAAAAGGTGTGTTATTTGGATTCTATTCATCAGCAGTAGTAGCAGTTAGTCGTTCGGCTCTTAAATTTGAGCTTGTTGCTTGACTAATATCTTGTGTCGGAGGGGATAGTACACCAGAAATTAAATTCAAGGATGTGTCCTGAGCATGGGTTTTTGCTTGAGCTCGAGTTCGTGCTCCTCTCCTAGGTGTTGGAATTATTCCAAACTCACGACCATTACAACGACTTCTGCATTGCGGACAGGTCGAATTACGTTTTAACCAAGTTAATAAACACTTGCGATGAAATTGATGTTTACAAGAGGTTCTCAATATATCATTTGGAGCCGTCTCTTTTAAGTTCTCTCGACAAATTGTGCATACTGCCGATATCAAATTTTCGTTACTGTGTCGTAAAGACGTTTTAGGGATCAAAATTAAAAGTCTTTTTTCTATGTCTGGTTTTAATTTTTATAGTTTAAGTTATATAATTACAAATGAAAACGACAAAAAAAGTTATTATTTACTTTCAAAAGTTCTATAAATTGTTTGGTCTTACTCTTAGGTAAATTGATTATGTAGCTTTCTTTCTTGTAAATAAGTGGTTTTCTGTATTATTTATGAAATAGCCATTACCTCAGTGAATTAGCAAGGAATTATCAAGTTCCCACATCCAATTTCTCAACTGATTACTATTCGCTTTCCATAATACCTTAAAAATATGTTTGTATTTATAATATGGCTATCAGTTTACTTTCTAAACAAAATAAGATTGCGGTTCACTATTATAAATACTCACTATAACAATTACGTATTTTAATACTAACTCGGAGTTTCCTAACTAGACCTGGTTAAAGAGACCAAATACCTTAGTCATCAATAAGTTCCAGTTGCCCTTACTCCCTTCACAAAAGTACTATCACTAAACTTTCACTACCCTCACAATACGGGTTATCCGTTCATCTAGATCCTGAAAGATTGTTGGCTGTCTGGCAGAAATTACTGCTGTAACTAGGTTACGAATTCTACTATCATCCAAAAAAGGTGTGTTATTTGGATTCTATTCATCAGCAGTAGTAGCAGTTAGTCGTTCGGCTCTTAAATTTGAGCTTGTTGCTTGACTAATATCTTGTGTCGGAGGGGATAGTACACCAGAAATTAAATTCAAGGATGTGTCCTGAGCATGGGTTTTTGCTTGAGCTCGAGTTCGTGCTCCTCTCCTAGGTGTTGGAATTATTCCAAACTCACGACCATTACAACGACTTCTGCATTGCGGACAGGTCGAATTACGTTTTAACCAAGTTAATAAACACTTGCGATGAAATTGATGTTTACAAGAGGTTCTCAATATATCATTTGGAGCCGTCTCTTTTAAGTTCTCTCGACAAATTGTGCATACTGCCGATATCAAATTTTCGTTACTGTGTCGTAAAGACGTTTTAGGGATCAAAATTAAAAGTCTTTTTTCTATTTCTGGTTTTAATTTTTATAGTTTAAGTTATATAATTACAAATGAAAACGACAAAAAAAGTTATTATTTACTTTCAAAAGTTCTATAAATTGTTTGGTGTTACTCTTAGGTAAATTGATTATGTAGCTTTCTTTCTTGTAAATAAGTGGTTTTCTGTATTATTTATGAAATAGCCATTACCTCAGTGAATTAGCAAGGAATTATCAAGTTCCCACATCCAATTTCTCAACTGATTACTATTCGCTTTCCATAATACCTTAAAAATATGTTTGTATTTATAATATGGCTATCAGTTTACTTTCTAAACAAAATAAGATTGCGGTTCACTATTATAAAGACTCACTACAACAATTACGTATTTTAATACTAACTCGGAGTTTCCTAACTAGACCTGGTTATAGAGACCAAATACCTTAGTCATCAATAAGTTCCAGTTGCCCTTACTCCCTTCACAAAAGTACTATCACTAAACTTTCACTACCACTATTTACAAACCAAGGTGACTTTTTTTTTCTTTTTCAATTGAATTTATGAGGCCTGAAAATTTCGGGCCCCACGTTGTGCGCCATTTCTGTAACGAATCTCGCCGTCGTATTGAACTGATGGCGAGATGATGAAATTTGTGCATTTAACTTATTAACGGCTGCTTCAGTCAGCGTGGGTTCGACTTAAAATAAGAAAAATAACACTGGCCATAGCGAGGTCTGGTTAGACTGAAAATTGTACACATTAACCTATGAATTAGCTGGCGGCATAAAAGTTTAGACTTGACACTACAGCATTAATTAATATAGACAACCACTAATTCAAACAGTGCCAAGCCTTTAGATGATATTAAAGACCCTTCAATCTACGTAATCAAATTACACAATTTCAGACCATGTTTATAGTTTAGCAATTCATATTTATTAAATAAAATCCAATAAATTAATTTCACAAATTCATATCACTTTAATAATTATGTAGGGTTTTTAAGAATATCGTACAAAAAAAATATGCATTTTTTTAACAAAATTTTAAATGAAAAAAAAACTTTACATTGACTAATTTTAACAGAACAAAAAATGAAGTTTTACAAGACTTAAGCAAAGAGAAAAAAAAATCCAAAATTAAGTAAAAAGCAGAGAATAAAGGCCGCTTTAGCCGACAGTAAATGTAATGAAATACAATGTAACGCACCGTAACGTACTGTAAGCTCGTTTGTACACTTATAGAACATGTAAGAACGTGTCATCTGTGTTTCAAAAACATAAACAAAAAAGCATTAGTATACATAAAACAACACACACAGTGATGGGAATTTAAAATGTTCAAATGGTGACCGCCTTGCAGCAAAGGTTAGGTTAGGTTAGAAAGGCTGGTGTGAAGCAAACCTACACCCTCACCCAGAGACCAATATGGTCCATTGTGATGCCTTTATTTAGTGAAACAAAGAAGGAAAGAAGAGAAAGAAATCTAGTGTGACAGAGAAGGAGAAGTAAATGGTGAAAGCACAGGAAATTAAGATAGTGTAAGATACGAAATCGGACAGAACAAGCAAAAAAAAAACAACCCTACCAAACAGGAAAAACTGCCCTACATGTTTCCAGTCCCCAGCCTCCTGCCGCGCAGCCAGGTCATTCCCATTACGAATCCCGTAAGATTCTCGAGCCCGCAGCCCGAGACATCTCCCAATTCGTGCAGGAATCTGCTACCTAGCCACCTCAGCCTGCTGTTCTGTAGCCTGGTACAGTGGCACAGAAAGTGCTCAACTGTCTCCAACTCCTCTGGGTCCTCACCTAGCCTACATAAATCCGATAAGCCAGACCCCATTCTTACCTTCATTCTGCCTATCATACAGTGGCCCGTGAAAATACCTATCACGGTCCTGACGCAGGCCCTACTCTTACCCAGCAGCGCGTCCGAATTTGACCTACTAAGCATCGGCCACAGCGTGCGCGATACTCGACAGTCCCTTCGGCCCCTCCAATTCGTCCTGTTTAGAATCCATTCCCTAATTCTCCCAAAAGTAGAAGCCCATTGGAGGCCTGACCACTTGCAGGAATGTCAGGATCTTCCATTTCCGAGCCCAGTCTTGCCAACTCATCAGTTATCTCATTGCCGGTGATGTTGCAGTGACCCGGTTCCCAGCAGAGCCTCACAACATAATTCCCTAAGATTTCTCCTAGAGCCCTCCTGCAATCGTACACTAGCCTGGAGTTCACATAACAGCCCATAAAGGCCCTAAGAGCCGCCTGGCTGTCCACATATATAGTGACCTCCGAGCGCTTGGCAATGTTAGCGCTTACCAATTCCACGGCACTGAGAACCCCCAGAACCTCCGCCTGAAATACACTGCAGTCGTCGGGAAGTCTATATGACTTTCTGATGTCTAGATCCTCAATGTAGACCCCCGCATCCGTACCCTTCATCTTCGAGCCATCAGTGAAAATAGCAAATCCGCTATACGATCTGCGCTGGCCTGACCAGCTCTCCCTAGAAGGCAATATCACCTCTGGCAAACGCCCAAAATCGATCCTAGTGACCAAATAATCCGTAGAGCCGGGCGAAACTAGGTGATATCCACTAGTACTAATTTCACTCAACATCTGCGAGTGACCCTCCGTGAAATTTCCCAACAGTCCTAGCTCCCTTAGCCTAAGAATGCTCCTTGCTCCCATTCCCCTCACATACTGCTCTATAGGCAGAAGATGAAGAAAAACATCCAGAGCCGCCTGAGGGGTACTTCTCAAGGCACCTATCATGCCGATCGAAGCACACGTCTGAGCCTTAGACTGAAGGTCCCTCCGACTAGCTAGTTTCAATGCCTCCCACCAAACACAGCATCCATACGTAATAATGGGTCTACCCACCGAAGTGTTCAGCCATCCCACAACTGACGGCCGGAGTCCTCAACTCCTACCTATCGACGATCTACAAGCATAGAAAGCATTGAGACCCCTCTTTATTCTCTCCTAAGTATTCATCCTCCAGGACAGCTTACTGTCCAGAAAAACTCCTAGATACTTAGCACTATCAGATAGCCTAAGCTCTACTCCCTCTAGTTATTACTGATACACCGGGAAATAGTTTTGAGGTGATTTCAATAGACACAGTAGGCCCGCTTTGGTATTCAAACTAGTTTAGATACATCCTAACTATGCAGGATGACCTTACCAAATACATTGTGGCATGTCCTCTGGAGTCCAAAGATGCCAAAACGGTTGCAAAGGCTATAGTTAATAATCTAATTTTGGTATACGGCCATTTTAAAATACTCAAATCAGATAGGGGTACGGAGTTTTTGAACGCTTTAATGTCTGAAATATGCATTTTGCTGAAGATTGACCAGGTTTTTAGCACGCCCTATCACCATGAAACGCTCGGCTCGATAGAGAGAAACCACAGGGTGATAAACGAATTTATGTTGAATTTTTGCAAGAACGGTGAATGGGACCAATGGGTACCATACTTCTGTTTTGCTTATAACACCACACCTCATATAGATACAAATTATACGCCATACGAACTGTTGTTTGGAAGATTGCCAAGCCTTCCCGATGACAATGTTTTCGATTCAAAGCCTGTTTACAATACTGACAATTATGCTCAAGAACTAAAGGCGCGATTGCGATTCTCTTTAGATAAAGCAAAAGAATATTTAGAAAATTCAAAAAAGAAAAGAGTAGATCAATATACAGATACAAATCCTCTAAAATTAGAGAAAGATGATATGGTTCTTGTCCGAAATTTTAATCAAAAGAAAAACCAACCCCCATCCATGGGCCGTATAGAGTAATTGAAACGAAAGGAGTAAACTCTGTCCTGGATTTAGGGTATACAAGTAAAGAATTTCATAATAACAATTTAAAAAAATATTTAACACAAGATTAAACTGTGTATTTATATAAAAAAAGAAAAAAAAATTTTAATTTTATAAAATTATTTTCTAAAATGTAAAATTTTTTCTTAAGGGTTAGGGTATAGTGTAATATAATTTCTATTATTTTTAATAAATAAACAGTGTTATTAATTTACTTTATTTTTATGTATTTGTTTCACTCATGCAAATCTACACTTCCCTAATGTATTATTGAATATTGGAAATGTAGTGGAAGTGTAGTTTGCATGCAACAACTATTTCTGTATCAAATGTAGTTTTAAGATACCGTTATTCTTGTATAAAAGAGAAAAGAATTTCAATAAAGGATCATAAAACATTTGCCTTTAAACCTGGCATTTTTATTTATTTATGGCATATTGAACTGCGAGTAAAACTCAAGGAAAACAAGGGCATATCAAACTGCCCCATACAACTTAGCACCAGTGGCGTTGATTAGCGCCGGTGAACCTACAAAAACAGAGACAATCACACCCCATAACCTTACTTGTGTCTTTACATCAGTGACCTGTCTATCTTTAAATAGTCTACTCTTTCATTTATAGCAGTAGAAATCTCTTGAAGCTTCTCAAAATTTTTCGTCTGTCAATCTGGAATTTTCTTGAATTTCGGATAAAATGGTAGTTGAGTTTTCCTTAATTTTTCTGGAAGATTCAGCCGAATTTTCTTTTACCATTCTCTTCATGTTTTCCTCCATTTTTCTAAAATTTTCTTCAATTTTCTGCATCAAAGCAGCAAACACTGTGTGCTAAGATCCATGTTGCTTGTTACTGCACGGGTAGCATCTTATATTTATTCTGTTCCATCAAATTCATAAGCTGCGATGTCAATATTGCGTCGCTTAAATTCATCGATTAATCTTTTCTGCAGCTGAGCTTTATTTCCTGCAGTCGGCAGATCCAACTTAGTCAACTCTTACATAAGCTGCTCCACTTTAATCTCATCGAATTTCATTGTTTTTATTTATTATTATTTTTTTTATTGCAATTTCATTTCTGACACCAATGGTTACGTTTTTACTTTATAAAACGCGTTAAGGTCTATTCCCTTTATAATTAACCTTTGAGTTCTTTTAATTGCAAATCAAAATAAATACACACATGAATTCAACTTAACAAACTTTATTAAAATTAATTATAATGTTCACAGAATTTAACCACTATTGTAAGTAGCGAACTGAACCGTTTAATGTCTCCAATCAAACTAAACTAAACTTTTATGAGTAAGCCTATATTTATAGTTCAAAACCGTTCCTAGTTGATTCAAGAACCATCTAGTCGAATCTAGAATTATGTGTTCGAATTATTTTAACATTACTGTTATACTTCTAAATCTACAATTGCTGGAAAATTCAGTACAGTGGCGTTCATAAGAATTTGAACTAATATGACATAAAACTATAATTTACAAGATAACTTATAACTAAAACCATAAATAATTCTTAGACAAATCTAATTTCCTAACAATATTTATGTTTATTTATATATACGTATATGTATGTATGTTTGTAAAGTTTATACTCTTTAAATTTTAAAAGAGGATCTTATTAATAAAATCTAAAAGTAAACTGCCGGCTAATAAATTTTGTTGACAACACTGCTTGAAAACAAAAATTAAATTCTTTAGAGCTGATACGTAGAAACGGGGAGAAATTGAAATTTTATCAGGTACATCAGCAACGCAACGTTGCGTTTGCGTAAGAGTACATATTTATACATAGACTTGTCAAGGAAAACGGAACAGCTTAACAACAACGTATACGTTTACGTAAGAGTAACGAGGCTTTGACTATTTTTCATGGTTGTACACAAGTGTATGCGCTCTCTACTCTAAAGCTGGGATCACACGATTGCCGCAATGCACCAATTTTCACACTTTTTAATACCCAAATCGTGTGACTGCACAATCGAATGCCTAATGTACCAACCGAGGGCAATATTGTGCTTACTTTTACCAATAAAATGTAACCTTGTGCGGCAATAGTGTGACTACTTGATATGTAAATGCGCGTCAATAAAAATGGCAAAAATTTACCAATATTTATTGGCTTCTTGTGCGGCAATTTAACAACACAATACGCGCCAATATTTGCCTTTTTTAATAAATTTACTTTTGTGTGTTTCTTTTGTAGGAATAAATTAAAAATTAAATTTATCAAAAATAAAAATTGGGAATTTAGCAAGTCATTAATAAATAAATTAATAATAAATTTTGTATTCCCAAAATTTTATTTTTTAAATTAGTGCAATAGCTGTTCAGGACAATATAAAAGAATATACTATACAGGAAAATGGAGCAATATGTATTGAAATTTTTTAAAGCGAATTTATTTTTGAATATAAATATTCTCTATTTCTTTATATATTTAAAATAGAATTTTACTTTGTTTTATTTTTGGAATTTCATATATTTAACTTAAAAAATTTTAAATAAAACTATTCAACAAAACTTTGAATACCTATATTAAAATTAAAAAAACAAGTTGCTTAAATAAAGCAGCTTGCCATTTCAGTTTTTTATTTGCCGGGCACATGCAAATTTATTATCAAAAATTATTTTCAGGAATGAAATATTTATTATTAATTAATTCATTTATTAATGATGTGCTAATATTTCATACTTCATTATATTAATAATTTTATATAATATTTCATTCCCGAAAATAATTTTTAATAATAAATTTCCATGTGCCCGGCATATAAGAAACTGAAATGGGAAGCTGCTTTATTTTTGAATTGACAGTTTATTGTTGTGTCTTTGTTGAAGCTTTGATATTGTTATATGTAAGACCTGAGTGTTTAAAATTCTTATTTACTTTATGGTCTTACTTGTATAATATTTTTAGCTTTTCTAAAGTGTTTGGAAAAATTTTCCTGACGAGCTGGCCTAAGCAACAAGCGAATAATAAAAAAAAAAAAAAAAAAAAAATTGGGATTATTAGCACATCATTAATAAAAGAATTAATTAATAATAAATATTTCATTCCCGAAAGTAATTTTTGATAATAACTTTGCATGTGCCCGGGAAATAAAAAAACTAAAATGGCAAGCTGCTTTATTTAAGCAACTTGGTTTTTTTAATTTTGTTTTTTTCTTTCTATCCTCTTATAACTACAATTCGTGCTGGAAAAAAACCAGTCAATTGTAGGGGAATGTAAGAAAGGAAAATTGACGGTTTATTGTTGTGTCTTTGTTGAAGCTTTGATATTGTAACATGTAAGACCTGAGTATTAAAATACTTCTTGTGATATGGTTAATTTCTAATTTTAATTTTTCATTATTAAACCTTTAATAAAACACAGGCTGATAATTACTTTTTTAACAAAATGTAAGCAAATTGTTAAACCTAACAAAATTTCCTTTAAAACCAGTTTGAGCTATAATATTTTTTTTTTTATTATGTTTATTTAAATAATACTTATTTTAATTAAAAATTATACTTATTTTATTTAAATGAAGGCTTCAAAGCGCATTGTGTTAAGCTAGTCAGCAATGAGCTAGTATTAATTTCAAAACCAAAATGTACTTTTTTTGGTGAATTCTAAATTTGATTTGAATATAATTTAAGAAATGTATTTAAGAAACAAACAATTAAATTAACATTAAATTCAGATAAAAGATATACAAACCTTTATTTCTAAATATGATTGAATGTAAAAATATAAGGGAATTGTTCTCGTTACTAATTAAAAATTTAAATTGTACAAAATAAACAGCTGTAGTACCAGGCTACCTTTCAACAACATTTGAAATGTACCAAAATAGTAAAATTGTACCATAATTTTCATCCCTGATTTGCATTGGTTATAAATTCTATAGTCATAGCAGACAAGACTATTGCTTTTTGTAATCGTACTACCCCAACGTCAAAGCAAAGACAACAAATTTTTTGCATAAGTCGTTTGAACGCTTTGAGGGTTTTGTGTGCATTGCACGGCAGTAACGTATGTCTATGCAACCACTAAGAATCACTTATTTTAATTTTTACTATTAATTGACTATTTAAATATCTAAGTAGGTACATCACCCCCATTGTTCCTTTTGTATTGTATAAACCCAAAAATAGCAATTACAATTTTATGCATGACAGGAAGAAAGGCAAAATCCGTCAATTAAAGGTGATTAATTGATTGTTCATTTAAATAAACACGAGTAGCACTCAATTTTCATTAAGGACATCGTTTGTTTGTTTATTTGCTATTATTCTCATACACTTGTTGTATATAAAAGAGAATGGCATTTTGTCTACACATACTTCAGTGTCTCAAATTTAAGAGTAAGGGATGTTAACGCAGTTAAGACTGTCAAAAATATTAAATAAACCCAATAAAAAATGGAGCTTTAAAGAAGCAGGTTTGTAAGGGAGAAAATTAAAAGTTTCGCTTACCATATCGCTAACGAAAGACAAGAATTTTATATGGCGGGCTTCCACTTTGAAGCAATACACTTTTGACACAGAAAGCGCTTCATTCAGCGCATATTAAAGTTGGTAAATGTAACGATCAGCTTTGCATACTGAATTTTTTGTTACCGTTATGCTTTTATATGCTCCCTTACAAACCTGCTTCGAAGTAAGGGAATGTTGTGGCTCTTCAAATTGGTTATATATTTTTTTAATTTCCTTAGAACTCGTTGACCTACCTTACTGCATCTCTGTATGTCTTATTGCGTAGCGCAAAAATGCAAATAAGAAAATTTTCTATTGGGAATATATAATGTGGTCTACTGGCTATAAAAAAATAAAAACACCCTGCCTTTCAAAAAATACTTGTAAATTGTGGATATGAATGGTATTTATTATCTGATTGATTTCCGTTAAAGAATATTGATAGGAGTGAAAAGTTACAACTTAAGGTCCAAACCACGCTTTCAATGCGTTGTTGCGTTTAAGCATCTGTCAAAAATATGGAATCAATGTAAAATTGTATTGACAAGTTACACAGCAAACGCGTAGGATGCATATACGTATCGGACGCATTAAGTACGATAACATTCTACTTTTGCATTTGGCGCATGCAACAAAGCATCTAACAAACGCGTGGTTAAGACCTCCAACTTTAAATATTTGGAACAATTAAATATGCAATCTAAAAAATCAGTTTATCAGCCAGAACCCCCTAATAATTTTGCCCATACAACCTTTAAATATTTGTCCAAGACCCTTCAAGTATAGAATCATTTTTTTAAGTACAGTGTGTAGGGTATGATATGGTCGGGCTTGACCGACACATACCACATAGGAAGCATTTTCTTTTTCTTTACAGCAGCAAAAAATCTGCATCCCGATAAATTTTATTTCCATATACCACAGAGGAAGCATTTCGCTTTTCATTAATAGCAGCATAGCGTATTTTGAAAAACGATCTATTATTTACGTACTTTTTAGAACGTTCTATTAAACAATTAATACAAATTTATCGTTACTACAACGGGATGTGTTCTGATGAAATTAGGGATTTGGTTCCCGAAACCCACAGCTTTGTTCGTAATACACGTTTTTCCTCAAGAGCACATCCTTTTGTGGTCGATTGGCCGGTGAATCGTACAACGCATTACAGGGAAAATTCGTTTTTTGGCCGGACTGTTCGTATGTGGAATAACCTTCCTGCTGAAGTCTTCCCTCTCACTTACAACATGAAAAATTTCAAGTCGAATGTTCACAAACACTACTCCCTCTTTCCTCCTTCCCATAACCTATTTTCCTAGTTCCAACACAATGCATTGCATTAGTAGGGGTCATCCCCTGAGTGCTGGTCCCAACAAAAAAAAAAAAAAAAAAAAAAAATTAATTGTTATAGAAATTACAAAATGTATGCTGTTAAAAATTTTGATATTTTGGTATATAAAAAGTGTTTATATATCATACCAGAGCCCTAAAATTTAAAATTTTGAGTATTTGCAATAACGTCTTTGTACGGGAGGTACCACGCCAACTTTTCCAATCGCGCCCATATTTTGTGGGATAATGTGTATTGATAACCGATATGTTTGTACCTAATTTGGGAACTTTAGCTCGTTTCGTTCTCCAGATATACAGAAATGTAAAACGTCTTTGTATGGCAAGTGCCACACCCACTACTCCAATCCCGCCCATTTTTTTAGAGAGTTTGTGTATTGGCAAGCAACATGTTTGTACTAAATTTGAAAGCCGTAGCTCTTGCCGCTCTCGAGGTATGCAGAAAAAAAAAGAATTTTAAAAACAACAACAACATGGGATTTATGGAAAAAATTAGAGGTAGTCGTGGTTTTTTGCTCATATCTCAGCCATTTATGGACCGATCTTCCTGAATTTCAATAGCAAACAATTCCGGACTATATGTGATATAAATGTATAAAAACCTAGCCTCCATCATATCTGGGGTCTTCGGAAAACCCATTTCAACGGACGGACAGACGAACAACCGGATTTGAGCTTCTCTTCTCATAAGAAGCCAGAATATATCTACTTTATATGGCGTTAGATGAATATTGTAGAAATTACAAACGGAATGACAAAGTTATATATACCCTTTTACCTTCGGTGAAGGGTATAAAAACCATTTACTTAGATTATAAAACTTGGACTCGGGAAGATCTATTGTTGCCAAAAATGGGTATGTTTAAAAAAAAAATTTTATTTTGGGCATTACTCTTCCATTTTTGTTAGAAAAGTTTCAGGGTTTTCGGATACTGTATATTGATAACCGATATGTTTTTTACCTAATTTGGGAACTTTAGCTCGTTTCGTTCTCCAGATATACAGAAATTTATAACGTCTTTGTATGGGAAGTACCACACCCACTTCTCCAATCCCGCCCATTTTATTGGAGAGTTTGTGTATTGGCAAGCAACATGTTTGTACTAAATTTTAAAGCCGTAGCTCTTGCCGCTCTCGAGGTATGCAGAAAAAAAAAGAATTTTAAAAACAACAACAACATGGGATTTATGGAAAAAATTAGAGGTAATCGTGGTTTTTTGCTCATATCTCAGCCATTTATGAACCGATCTTCCTGAATTTCAATAGCAAATAATTCCGGACTATATGTGATATAAATGTATAAAAACCTAGCCTCCATCATATCTGGGGTTTTCGGAAAAGCCATTTCAACGGACGGACAGACGGACAACCGGATTTGAGCTTCCCTTCTCATAAGACGCCAGAATATATATACTTTATATGGTGTTAGATCAATATTGTAGAAATAACAAACGGAATGACAAAGTTATATATACCCTTTTACCTTCGGTGAAGGGTATAAAAAGTAAATATTGGTATTTCAGTAATTTCGCCATAACTCGGGCGTTTTCCAATCGATTTGATAGATTTATACACCTACGTCTTTAGGAAGAAATTTACCATTTACCGGAAAGATCTACGGTTCCCGAAAATAGGTATTTTTCTTAAAAAAAATTATATTTTGGTAATAACTTTTTTGTATCTGAACCGATTTTTCCGAGTTTTTCAGCAAATATGTTCTACTAAAAATTTCCAATCGTTTGATATATAAGACGTATCCATAGGTCATGTAACAGCTCTAAAAATTTTCGGGAAGATCCATCGTTGCCAAAAATGGGTATGTTTAAAAAAAAAAATTTTATTTTGGGCATTACTCTTCCATTTTTGGGAGAAAAGTTTCAGAGTTTTTGGGAAATATATGCTGCTAAAAATTTCTGATATTTTGGTATATAAAACGTGTTCATATGTCATACTAGAGCCCAAAAATTTAAAATTTTGAGTATTTGCAATAACGTCTTTGTACGGGAGGTACCACGCCCACTTTTCCAATCGCGCCCATATTTTGTGAGATAATGTGTATTGATAACCGATATGTTTGTACCTAATTTGGGAACTTTAGCTCGTTTCGTTCTCCAGATATACAGAAATGTATAACGTCTTTGTATGGGAAGTGCCACACCCACTTCTCCAATCCCGCCCATTTTTTTTAGAGAGTTTGTGTATTGGCAAGCAACATGTTTGTACTAAATTTGAAAGCCGTAGCTCTTGCCGCTCTTGAGGTATGCAGAAAAAAAGAATTTAAAAAACAACAACAACATGGGATTTATGGAAAAAATTAGAGGTAGTCCTGGTTTTTTGCTAATATCTCAGCCATTTATGGAGCTAACTTCCTGAATTTCAATAGCAAACAATTCCGGACTATATGTGACATAAATGTATAAAAACCTAGCCTCCATCATATCTGGGGTCTTCGGAAACCCCATTTCAACGGACGGACAGACGGACAACCGAATTTGAGCTTCTCTTCTCATAAGAACCCAGAATATATATACTTTCTATGGTGTTAGATCAATATTGTAGAAATTACAAACGGAATGACAAAGTTATGTATACCCTTTTACCTTCGGTGAAGGGTACAAGAAGTAAATATTGGTATTTCAGTAATTTGGTCAAAACTCGGGCATTTTCCGATCGATTTGATAGATTTATACACCTACGTCTTTAGGAAGAAATTTACCATTTACCAGAAAAATCTACGGTTCCCGAAAATAGGTATTTTTCTTAAAAAAAATTATATTTTGGTAATAACTTTTTTGTATCTGAACCGATTTTTCCGAGTTTTTCAGCAAATATGTTCTACTAAAAATTTCCAAACGTTTGATATATAAGACGTATCCATAGGTCATGTAACAGCTCTATAAATTTTCGGGAAGATCAATTGTTGCCAAAAATGGGTATGTTTTGGGCATTACTCTTCCATTTTTGGGAGAAAAGTTTCAGAGTTTTCGGGAAATATATGCTGCTAAAAACGTGTTTATATATCATACCAGAGCCCTAAAATTTAAAATTTTGAGTATTTGCAATAACGTCTTTGTACGGGAGGTACCACGCCCACTTTTCCAATCGCGCCCATATTTTGTGGGATACTGTGTATTGATAACCGATATGTTTGTACCTAATTTGGGAACTTTAGCTCGTTTCGTTCTCCAGATATACAGAAATGTATAACGTCTTTGTATGGGAAGTACCACACCCACTTCTCCAATCCCGCCCATTTTATTAGAGAGTTTGTGTATTGGCAAGCAACATGTTTGTACTAAATTTTAAAGCCGTAGCTCTTGCCGCTCTCGAGGTATGCAGAAAAAAAAGAATTTTAAAAACAACAACAACATGGGATTTATGGAAAAAATTAGAGGTAGTCGTGGTTTTTTGCTCATATCTCAGCCATTTATGGACCGATCTTCCTGAATTTCAATAGCAAACAATTCCGGACTATATGTGATATAAATGTATAAAAACCTAGCCTCCATCATATCTGGGGTCTTCGGAAAACCCATTTCAACGGACGGACAGACGGACAACCGGATTTGAGCTTCCCTTCTCATAAGAAGCCAGAATATATATACTTTATATGGTGTTAGATCAATATTGTAGAAATTACAAACGGAATGACAAAGTTACCCTTTTATCAAAGACTATAGATTTATAAAGATATTGCACTGTCATACAAAGTACATACATTTTTCTGTCTATATTAATTTTTCTGGTGGATTTAGCCGCTAAATCCACTTGTGAGAGTAAATTATAGTCTTTGTTTTTACTCTCAGAAAACTTTTTATTCTCACCTATCAGCGTATATGTGCGTACATGCGTGTGTGTTTGTACAAAAAAGAAGTCTTGTTTTTCTCGTTGAAAACACATTTAAGTAATAAAAGAAGTTTTGTTTGCCATTTATGTGCAAAAAACATATGTAAACGCAAATGTGACCGATTTTTAATTGTAGGGTAATAATATGTGTTTTGTTTTTCTGATATTTTGGTATATAAAACGTGTTCATATATCATACCAGAGCCCTAAAATTTAAAATTTTGAGTATTTGCAATAACGTCTTTGTACGGGAGGTACCACGCCCACTTTTCCAATCGCGCCCATATTTTGTGGGATACTGTGTATTGATAACCGATATGTTTGTACCTAATTGGGGAACTTTAGCTCGTTTCGTTCTCCAGATATACAGAAATGTATAACGTCTTTGTATGGGAAGTACCACACCCACTTCTCCAATCCCGCCCATTTTATTAGAGAGTTTGTGTATTGGCAAGCAACATGTTTGTACTAAATTTTAAAGCCGTAGCTCTTGCCGCTCTCGAGGTATGCAGAAAAAAAAGAATTTTAAAAACAACAACAACATGGGATTTATGGAAAAAATTAGAGGTAGTCGTGGTTTTTTGCTCATATCTCAGCCATTTATGGGCCGATCTTCCTGAATTTCAATAGCAAACAATTCCGGACTATATGTGATATAAATGTATAAAAACCTAGCCTCCATCATATCTGGGGTCTTCGGAAAACCCATTTCAACGGACGGACAGACGGACAATCGGATTTGAGCTTCCCTTCTCATAAGAAGCCAGAATATATATACTTTATATGGTGTTAGATCAATATTGTAGAAATTACAAACGGAATGACAAAGTTACCCTTTTATCAAAGACTATAGATTTATAAAGATATTGCACTGTCATACAAAGTACATAAATTTTTCTGTCTATATTAATTTTTCTGGTGGATTTAGCCGCTAAATCCACTTGTGAGAGTAAATTATAGTCTTTGTTTTTACTCTCAGAAAACTTTTTATTCTCACCTATCAGCGTATATGTGCGTACATGCGTGTGTGTTTGTACAAAAAAGAAGTCTTGTTTTTCTCGTTGAAAACACATTTAAGTAATAAAAGAAGTTTTGTTTGCCATATATGTGCAAAAAACATATGTAAACGCAAATGTGACCGATTTTTAATTGTAGGGTAATAATATGTGTTTTGTTTTTCTGATATTTTGGTATATAAAACGTGTTCATATGTCATTCTAGAGCCCTAAAATTTAAAATTTTGAGTATTTGCAATAACGTCTTTGTACGGGAGGTACCACGCCCACTTTTCCAATCGCGCCCATATTTTATGGGATAATGTGTATTGATAACCGATATGTTTGTACCTAATTTGGGAACTTTAGCTCGTTTCGTTCTCCAGATATACAGAAATGTAAAACGTCTTTGTATGGCAAGTGCCACACCCACTTCTCCAATCCCGCCCATTTTTTTAGAGAGTTTGTGTATTGGCAAGCAACATGTTTGTACTAAATTTGAAAGCCGTAGCTCTTGCCGCTCTCGAGGTATGCAGAAAAAAAGAATTTAAAAAACAACAACATGGGATTTATGGAAAAAATTAGAGGTAGTCGTGGTTTTTTGCTAATATCTCAGCCATTTATGGAGCTAACTTCCTGAATTTCAATAGCAAACAATTCCGGACTATATGTGACATAAATGTATAAAAACCTAGCCTCCATCATATCTGGGGTCTTCGGAAAAGCCATTTCAACGGACGGACAGACGGACAACCGGATTTGAGCTTTTCTTCTCATAAGAAGCCAGAATATATCTACTTTATATGGTGTTAGATGAATTTTGTAGAAATTACAAACGGAATGACAAAGTTATATATACCCTTTTACCTTTGGTGAAGGGTATAAAAAGTAAATATTGGTATTTCAGTAATTTGGTCATAACTCGGGCATTTTCCAATCGATTTACCGGAACGATCTACGGTTCCCGAAAATAGGTATTTTTCTTAAAAAAAATTATATTTTGGTAATAACTTTTTTGTATCTGAACCGATTTTTCCGAGTTTTCAGCAAATATGTTCTACTAAAAATTTCCAAACGTTTGATATATAAGAAGTATCCATATGTCATGTAACAGCTCTATAAATTTTCGGGAAGATCAATTGTTGCCAAAAATGGGTATGTTTTGGGCATTACTCTTCCATTTTTGGGAGAAAAGTTTCAGAGTTTTCGGGAAATATATGCTGCTAAAAACGTGTTTATATATCATACCAGAGCCCTAAAATTTAAAATTTTGAGTATTTGCAATAACGTCTTTGTACGGGAGGTACCACGCCCACTTTTCCAATCGCGCCCATATTTTGTGGGATACTGTGTATTGATAACCGATATGTTTGTACCTAATTTGGGAACTTTAGCTCGTTTCGTTCTCCAGATATACAGAAATGTATAACGTCTTTGTATGGGAAGTACCACACCCACTTCTCCAATCCCGCCCATTTTATTAGAGAGTTTGTGTATTGGCAAGCAACATGTTTGTACTAAATTTGAAAGCCGTAGCTCTTGCCGCTCTCGAGGTATGCAGAAAAAAAAAGAATTTTAAAAACAACAACAACATGGGATTTATGGAAAAAATTAGAGGTAGTCGTGGTTTTTTGCTCATATCTCAGCCATTTATGGACCGATCTTCCTGAATTTCAATAGCAAACAATTCCGGACTATATGTGATATAAATGTATAAAAACCTAGCCTCCATCATATCTGGGGTCTTCGGAAAACCCATTTCAACGGACGGAAAGACGGACAACCGGATTTGAGCTTCCCTTCTCATAAGAAGCCAGAATATATATACTTTATATGGTGTTAGATCAATATTGTTGAAATTACAAACGGAATGACAAAGTTATATATACCCTTTTACCTTCGGTGAAGGGTATAAAAACCATTTACTTAGATTATAAAACTTGGACTCGGGAAGATCTATTGTTGCCAAAATTGGGTATGTTTAAAAAAAAATTTTATTTTGGGCATTACTCTTCCATTTTTGGTAGAAAAGTTTCAGGGTTTTCGGATACTGTATATTGATAACCGATATGTTTTTACCTAATTTGGGAACTTTAGCTCGTTTCGTTCTCCAGATATACAGAAATGTATAACGTCTTTGTATGGGAAGTACCACACCCACTTCTCCAATCCCGCCCATTTTATTAGAGAGTTTGTGTATTGGCAAGCAACATGTTTGTACTAAATTTTAAAGCCGTAGCTCTTGCCGCTCTCGAGGTATGCAGAAAAAAAAAGAATTTTAAAAACAACAACAACATGGGATTTATGGAAAAAATTAGAGGTAGTCGTGGTTTTTTGCTCATATCTCAGCCATTTATGGACCGATCTTCCTGAATTTCAATAGCAAATAATTCCGGACTATATGTGACATAAATGTATAAAAACCTAGCCTCCATCATATCTGGGATCTTCGGAAAACCCATTTTACCGGACGGACAAACGGACAACCGGATTTGAGCTTCCCTTCTCATATAAAGCCAGAATATATATTAATTTTATTTTGGGCATTACTCTTCCATTTTTGGGAGATAACTTTCAGGGTTTTCGGGAAATATATGCTGCTAAATTTCTGATATTTTGGTATATAAAACGTGTTCATATGTCATACTAGAGCCCTAAAATTTAAAATTTTGAGTTTTTGCAATAACGTCTTTGTATGGGAGGTACCACGCCCACTTTTCCAATCGCGCCCGTATTTTGTGGGATACTGCGTATTGATAACCGATATGTTTGTACCTAATTTGGGAACTTTAGTTCGTTTCGTTTTCCAGATATACAGAAATGTATAACGTCTTTGTATGGGAAGTGCCACACCCACTTCTCCAATCCCGCCCATCTTTTTAGAGAGTTTGTGTATTGGCAAGCAACATGTTTGTACTAAATTTGAAAGCCGTAGCTCTTGCCGCTCTCGAGGTATGCAGAAAAAAAGAATTTAAAAAACAACAACAACATAGGATTTATGGAAAAAACTAGAGGTAGTCGTGGTTTTTTGCTCATATATCAGCCATTTATGGACCGATCTTCCTGAATTTCAATAGCAAACAATTCCGGACTATATGTGACAAAAATGTATAAAAACCTAGCCTCCATCATATCTGGGGTCTTCGGAAAACCCATTTTGGGCATTACTCTCCCATTTTTGGGAGAAAAGTTTCACGGTTTTCGGGAAATATATGCTGCTAACGTGTTTATATGTCATACTAGAGCCCTAAAATTTAAAATTTTGAGACGGACAGACGGACAACCGGATTTGAGCTTCCCTTCTCATAAGAAGCGAGAATATATATGTATACTTTATATGGTGTTAGATCAATATTGTAGAAATTACAAACGGAATGACAAAGTTATATTTTATTTATTTTTTATTTATTCACATATAATCGTAAGCCAATATAGGCCAAATTGATTAAGTTACATTATTTGACAATAAAATTATAAAATATTAATTTAACTTCTTTTATTAATACATTTTTAAATACATATCGCTCATTTCGTGCAAGACCGTCACAACTCAAAATTTGGCATTTTCGAGTTAGTAATGCAGAAATGTTCTTCTCTTAAATCTCTACAAATTGATCTAAGAACGGAGAGAATTATCGAAAAAATAACGGTAATACAGATGCTTGTGACGCTATGACCTCTCGTAACAAACTTGAGCAATTATCATCAACAAGGTCACATTTCAGTTTGTGTTTGGCATTCCTCTTGTACATGTGGTTTTCTTTGTAGCAAAAAAGAAAAATTTGATTTTATAACTGTATTTTAGTGAAAGAGAAGGTGAGAAATAATAGGTTGGAATCTTAAAAAGGCTCTCCTGTAAAGTTTTAAATTTTGAGTTGTGACGGTCTTGCACGAAATGAGCGATATGTTTTACTATCCCTATCACGAATATGGGTCCCAACTGTTATATTTACCCTTTTACCTTCGGTGAAGGGTATAACAAGTTGCTTAAATAAAGCAGCTTGCCATTTCAGTTTTATATTTGCCGGGCACATGCAAATTTATTATCAAAAATGATTTTCGGGAATGAAATATTTATTATTTAAAATTTAAAAAACAACAACAACATGGGATTTATGGAAAAAATTAGAGGTAGTCGTGGTTTTTTGCTCATATCTCATATATGGTGTTTGATCAATATTGTAGAAATTACAAACGGAATGACAAAGTTACCCTTTTACCAAAGACTATAGATTTATAAAGATATTGCACTGTCATACAAAGTACATAAATTTTTCTGTCTATATTAATTTTTCTGGTGGATTTAGCCGCTAAATCCACTTGTGAGAGTAAATTATAGTCTTTGTTTTTACTCTCAGAAAACTTTTTATTCTCATCTATCAGCGTATATGTGCGTACATGCGTGTGTGTTTGTACAAAAAAGAAGTCTTGTTTTTCTCGTTGAAAACACATTTAAGTAATAAAAGAAGTTTTGTTTGCCATTTATGTGCAAAAAACATATGTAAACGCAAATGTGACCGATTTTTAATTGTAGGGTAATAATATGTGTTTTGTTGTTGTATAGATGAAAATATATCGATTTGCACCGAAGTTCAAATGCTGTTATTGTCTAAATTTAAACAATTGTAGGGCTATAAGAAATAATTTTTCTAAAATAAATGAACTGATTTGTTTATAAAAGATATTTTATGTTAACTAAAGCGACATGGCGACATAATAAAAATGCTTTTGATTTTCATAAAAATTTGCAGCCAGTTTGATGTGTGTGCACGTAATTTCTTGAAATTTTATTTATTTTTTGTTTAAAAATTTATGAAAACTTGATTTTCAATGTTTTTTTTATTAAAATTGTATTATTTGACAAATTATTAAATTGTTTCCGATGAAAAATCCAATTTTGTTTATTATTACAACAAATAAGTATTACATATTATGAAAAATAGTCAGGCTTTGGAAGTCTACCCTTAAGAAGTTTGTAAAATTCTTATAAAGTTCTGCAAAAATATTTTTACAAAATAAAGCAATGAAAATTAAAAATTTATTAATTTATTTATTGTTTTTGTTTTGCGGAGAATAAGTTATGTTATAAAGACAGGATGGAGATGTTAAATTTACTAGTCCTTCCTTATAGGTATTATGACGGAAGCAATACACATGGGAAACATTTAAATACCTTCAAATAATCGATTACATTAAACTTGTAAAGAGCCTATAAGTAAGATTATTACCTAAATACTCGTGGTAAATAGTTAGGGCGTGTGTGAAACGGTAGCAAAGTACTATGGTAAGAAAGTATTGCCGTGTGGGGAAAAATTCATGTTTCTGCTGTGTGAAATGATATCATTTAACGAAATTAAGAATGCTTTTTCATCGTATACCTAAATAAACAAGGATATATTCAAAATATGGGACTCCGGTAGTATACCACATTTATAGACGAGTCAACGAAATAAGCTGCAATTAAATTACCTATGTTAATCCATTTAGGGTTAACATGTTGCCAAACTTATTAAAAAAATGGCGGCTACACTGATATAGTGCCTAAAACTTTTCTTTTGTTTCTAAGCTGTTTCCCATTTTAATTATACTAATACATACATAGCTATGTATGTATTGCAGTACTTGGAAGTTAATTTATCAATATTCCTAAAAAACACCTTAGATTTGATGATTGTAAATATACTAGTGCTCGAACACAGGACAGTGTATGTATGTTATATTAACTACTATTTGTTTGGTTATGGTCTACATTATAAGAACTTTTTTGAAAAATATCGTTGTAAAATATTATAACTTTTTTGACGTTGTGTAAAAATATTTAAAATAAATACTATGTACAGTACTTTTTGGTTATAGTCACAAATCGTGGACTATATCGCTAGAATGACTATTCGCCTAGATCACATATGTATATGTGTGCCACTATGAGCAGGGCTGTCAGATGTGGCGATTTATAAGCCTATTTGTCGACGAAATTTTTGTGTTTGCCGACATGGCGAATTTTTCTGGCAAAATTTAAAAAAGTTAGCGATTTATGAAAAGCAATTTACCTTTCTTTCTTAATTATATAAAAAAAAATTATGAGCAAGGCTAAAGTTTTTTCGTTAAATTTCTAACAAATTTTAAAGTTGCAATACGAATGCGATTGTTTTAGATGATAAATTGATAACATTGCCAGATAATTACATTAACACATTTAAAAATTGATAAGCTTAAGCTTTATTTGATTTTCAGACATTTCCTTGCCAAAAGTTATCAAACTTTGGATTTATACAAGAAAACAAGTAAATTTTTAATTTATTTTGGAAAATAAATTCTAAAAATTAATTCGCGATTGATTGCATATTAAATGGAATTTTTAAAATTTCTTAAAATTAATATTTTTTCAAATTCAATTCACTGATCTCTCAAGTTCTAAGTTTTAAGATATTCAGCCTTGTTATGATATTCGCACGATTTAAAAAAGCAAAACACCACATTTATTTTACAGTGTTCGGAAACTCGTGCGTTATGCTTGCGATATGCCATAGTTTCTTACAAAAATTCTAGTTTCCTTCAGCATACTTTTGTAATTTTAATTCGCCAAACTTCGTGCTATTGTGATTTACAGAACATATATTATACGATTTCAAGTAAGAATGTTAAGCGTTTTACGATTATCAGAGCATGCCCGATTTATTTTAAATCGTTCAAAAAACTATAATAAAAACACACTACTGGAATAATGCTAAATATTGAACATTTTTGGCGAATTTAATATGAATTTATACAATAAAAAATCATATTAACAACACTGACAGCGTTGTTAAGCTAAAACAATAATAAGATATTTCATCACTGTTACCAAACACAACAACTAATTTTTTTCGATTGGAGAGTTGATAAGAAAAAGTAAACGATTAATTTCTTGATTCTTTGATATGGTTTGTAACTTCGAAAACAAACAAAAAACTTAGGATTATGTGACTAAAACTTTAATAATTTGGTTTATTTTTGCCTTTTCTAGCCGCTGATAAATGGAGTATATGGTAAATTTGCTTATATCGCTAAATGAACTATAACGTAAATACTTTCTATTAACCTTCTGTATAGCGGCAAAAATAAAGATTAAATGGACTATATCGCTAATGTGACTAACAATGGAAATGACTATAAACGAAAAGTAATGTATAAAATAATGAACAAATTAGGAAAATATAATTTTTTTGCAGGTGGCTCTATGCATTTTACTTTATATTTTTGTTTTGAATTCACAAAATTTTTTGAACGTTTTTATTTGACTTTTTCAATTACAATTTTCGATTTGCTGCTTGTCAGAAATTTCGTTGGTTGTTTCAAAAATTCTACTAGCCCCCAGGGCTAATGAAATTTCATTAATTTCAGAAGTGTCAACATTTTACTTACATTCGCACTTTTCTATCGCCTCATACACGCCCTAAGAAAACACACTTGTTTTATAATAAATTCGTTTTATACATACATACACATATTATAAGTACATACATACCTAGTTGAATTGTCTAAAAATTTTAATTATAATTCGGTTCGAATCGTTATAATTTCATTTTTACAACAATAAACCACATATTCTTACCCTACCAATTAAACAATCGGTCGCATTTGTTCTTACGTAGGCTATTTGCACATAAATTGCTTGAAAACAAAACAAAATCATTTAAAAAATAAAAATACCGAAAACCGGTTTTAACGAAAAAAAACACACACACGTTGGTTGACAAAAACAGAAAACATGTGGATGTGTGTATTAATGCATGTATGTGGTTTTTTGCTCTCTTCAGTTTTCTGAATGTGAGCACGAAAACCGGTTTTAACGCAAAAACATACGCACACACACGTTGGTTGACAAAAACAAAAAAGATGTGTATGTATGTATTAATTGAATGTGAGCACGAAGTTTTTGCTTTCCTTGTTACATCCCCCCCTCATCATTAAGAAGCACAACATTTTTGTCAATTCCAAATGTACTAAGTGCAACCAACATCTTTATAAATCTATAGTCTTTGCTTTTACCTTCGGTGAAGGGTATAAAAATAAATATTGGTATTTCAGTAATTTGGTCATAGCTCGGGCATTTTCCAATCGATTTGATAGATTTATACACCTACGTCTTTAGGAAGAAATTTACCATTTACCTTGGTAATAAAACTTGGACTCCGAAAGATCTAGGGTTCCCGAAAATAGGTATTTTTCTTATTTTTTTTGTATCTGAACCGATTTTTCCGAGTTTTTCAGCAACTATGTTCTACTACAAATTTCCAATCTTTTGATATATAAGACGTATCCATAGGTCATGTAACAGCTCTAAAAATTTAACCTTTTTTTAACCGATTAGGCAGATTTATATACCCACGTCTTTAGGAAGAAAAAACCATTTACTTAGATTATAAAACTTGGACTCGGGAAGATCTATTGTTGCCAAAAATGGGTATGTTTAAAAAAAAAATTTTATTTTGGGCATTACTCTTCCATTTTTGGGAGAAAAGTTTCAGGGTTTTCGGATACTGTGTATTGATAACCGATATGTTTGTACCTAATTCGGGAACTTTAATTCGTTTCGTTTTCCAGATATACAGAAATGTATAACGTCTTTGTATGGGAAGTGCCACACCCATTTCTCCAATCCCGCCCATTTTTTTAGAGAGTATGTGTATTGGCAAGCAACATGTTTGTATTAAATTTGAAAGCCGTAGCTCTTGCCACTCTCGAGGTATGCAGAAAAAAAGGGAGGTACCACGCCCACTTTTTCAATCGCGCCCATATTTTGTGGGATACTGTGTATTGATAACCGTAGCTCTTGCCACTCTCGAGGTATGCAGAAAAAAAGCATTTAAAAAACAACAACATGGGATTTATGGATAAAATTAGAGGTAGTCGTGGTTTTTTGCTCATATCTCAGCCATTTATGGACCGATCTTCCTGAATTTCAATTACAAACAATTCCGGACTATATGTGACATAAATGTATAAAAACCTAGCCTCCATCATATCTGGGATCTTCGGAAAACCCATTTTACCGGACGGACAAACGGACAACCGGATTTGAGCTTCCCTTCTCATATAAAGCCAGAATATATATTAATTTAATTTTGGGCATTACTCTTCCATTTTTGGGAGATAACTTTCAGGGTTTTCGGGAAATATATGCTGCTAAATTTCTGATATTTTGGTATATAAAACGTGTTCATATGTCATACTAGAGCCCTAAAATTTAAAATTTTGAGTTTTTGCAATAACGTCTTTGTATGGGAGGTACCACGCCCACTTTTCCAATCGCGCCCGTATTTTGTGGGATACTGCGTATTGATAACCGATATGTTTGTACCTAATTTGGGAACTTTAGTTCGTTTCGTTTTCCAGATATACAGAAATGTATAACGTCTTTGTATGGGAAGTGCCACACCCACTTCTCCAATCCCGCCCATCTTTTTAGAGAGTTTGTGTATTGGCAAGCAACATGTTTGTACTAAATTTGAAAGCCGTAGCTCTTGCCGCTCTCGAGGTATGCAGAAAAAAAGAATTTAAAAAACAACAACAACATAGGATTTATGGAAAAAAATTGGAGGTAGTCGTGGTTTTTTGCTCATATATCAGCCATTTATGGACCGATCTTCCTGAATTTCAATAGCAAACAATTCCGGACTATATGTGACAAAAATGTATAAAAACCTAGCCTCCATCATATCTGGGGTCTTCGGAAAACCCATTTTGGGCATTACTCTCCCATTTTTGGGAGAAAAGTTTCACGGTTTTCGGGAAATATATGCTGCTAACGTGTTTATATGTCATACTAGAGCCCTAAAATTTAAAATTTTGAGACGGACAGACGGACAACCGGATTTGAGCTTCCCTTCTCATAAGAAGCGAGAATATATATACTTTATATGGTGTTAGATCAATATTGTAGAAATTACAAACGGAATGACAAAGTTATATTTTATTTATTTTTTATTTATTCACATATAATCGTAAGCCAATATAGGCCAAATTGATTAAGTTACATTATTTGACAATAAAATTATAAAATATTAATTTAACTTCTTTTATTAATACATTTTTAAATACATATCGCTCATTTCGTGCAAGACCGTCACAACTCAAAATTTGGCATTTTCGAGTTAGTAATGCAGAAATGTTCTTCTCTTAAATCTCTACAAATTGATCTAAGAACGGAGAGAATTATCGAAAAAATAACGGTAATACAGATGCTTGTGACGCTATGACCTCTCGTAACAAACTTGAGCAATTATCATCAACAAGGTCACATTTCAGTTTGTGTTTGGCATTCCTCTTGTACATGTGGTTTTCTTTGTAGCAAAAAAGAAAAATTTGATTTTATAACTGTATTTTAGTGAAAGAGAAGGTGAGAAATAATAGGTTGGAATCTTAAAAAGGCTCTCCTGTAAAGTTTTAAATTTTGAGTTGTGACGGTCTTGCACGAAATGAGCGATATGTTTTACTATCCCTATCACGAATATGGGTCCCAACTGTTATATTTACCCTTTTACCTTCGGTGAAGGGTATAACAAGTTGCTTAAATAAAGCAGCTTGCCATTTCAGTTTTATATTTGCCGGGCACATGCAAATTTATTATCAAAAATGATTTTCGGGAATGAAATATTTATTATTTAAAATTTAAAAAACAACAACAACATGGGATTTATGGAAAAAATTAGAGGTAGTCGTGGTTTTTTGCTCATATCTCAGCCATTTATGGACCGATCTTCCTGAATTTCAATAGCAAACAATTCCGGACTATATGTGATATAAATGTATAAAAGCCTAGCCTCCATCATATCTGGGGTCTTCGGAAAACCCATTTCAACGGACGGAAAGACGGACAACCGGATTTGAGCTTCCCTTCTCATAAGAAGCCAGAATATATATACTTTATATGCTGTTAGATCAATATTGTTGAAATTACAAACGGAATGACAAAGTTATATATACCCTTTTACCTTCGGTGAAGGGTATAAAAACCATTTACTTAGATTATAAAACTTGGACTCGGGAAGATCTATTGTTGCCAAAATTGGGTATGTTAAAAAAAAATTTTATTTTGGGCATTACTCTTCCATTTTTGGTAGAAAAGTTTCAGGGTTTTCGGATACTGTATATTGATAACCGATATGTTTTTACCTAATTTGGGAACTTTAGCTCGTTTCGTTCTCCAGATATACAGAAATGTATAACGTCTTTGTATGGGAAGTCCACCACCTGGATAACTATCTTGCCGCGATGTGGTGGCTTAAATGCCGGCGGTAGTGTATGTCTTGGAACTTGTTTCGGTACAGTCTAACCGGAACAAGTTCGAAGGCATAAGCTTTAAAGCCAGCATGACCAAGGGTTATCCATCCCATATCCCATCCTCTTTACCTATAATCCTACCCACTTCTCCCTTTGATTCCCTACATCCCCCACTTTTAAGGTCAAGGTGGTTGATAGCAGTGCCGAGGACCTGAATGGCTAGTTAGTGGTAAAAGAAACTGGTCGTGTACAGCTTCCCTCTGACGCCGATGGCAAGGGTCAGTTGTAATTCTAGCCTAGTCCGCGTACGCCGTCACTGCGCGCGATGGTCGCTTTGTTTACGTGCTTACTCGTGGGACCAAAAACTGGACAATTTAAATTTTAAAGAAAGAAATGAAGAAGTTGGCGCAGGGAATGTCTCTGTCAGCTCAGCAGGTTCGGGGTCAGATTTGGACTCCGACTTGCTGGGTATTCACAGAGATATTCTACTGCAGGAGAGTCAGTTAATGACAGAACTGACAGTCATGACGGACAGGATAGACTCGCCAATCGGATCTCCGTCTCGTACAGGGGCATCGGAAAGACTCGGTGACCTAACTCTGGGCTCTGATGATGAGCACGAAATAACTCTGATTTCGGCTCATGATGAGGGCCATAGGGCTGGGCCATCGACTTCCGGAGTCACACTTGGGTTGGAGAGTGGATTGGCGAGTGTATCAAAACTCGTTGTTCGGCAAGATGCGACAGAACAGGTCACGTCAGATAGCCGAACGAGCTACGATAAAGCCAAGAGTGGTGTGAGAGCCTCCTTAGCCTTTCTGGAAAAGATAGCTAAGAAAGACTCCTCACTGCACGATGGGCGGGATAGGCATCTGCTGAGGAAGCACCGAAAGAACGTTGCTAGATTCGAACGAATCCACGGCTCTGTCGGTGCCATCCTAGGGCTTCCCTATCCTGCGGGATACACAACAGGGGCTGCTGTGGATACAAATGTTGTCAGTAAAGACAGCAAATCCCCAGCACCCCCTGTTGTTGAATCCTCGGATAAAGCAGAAGATAAGGAAAAGGAGGGTAAAGGTTCAACGACTGGCCCTCTTAATCGTGACAGATTGGTCGCAGTTAAGGGAGCTAGGCCTGAGAACGTTTTACCCACTACTAGTCGCGCGATGAGGGCTGGAAATGTCTTGGTAAATTCCGATAGTCACCCCCAAAAAGGAGTCACTAAAGGAAGGGTTGCTGGGACAGACCAGTCAACATCTGCAGGGAAATCGGGTGATCACCGACTGAGCTCTGCTAAGGGCCCCAAAAAGGGGGTAGTTAAGCGAGTGAGGTCTGGTGATGACCAGAAATCCCCTGCGGCTAAGAGGACTGGTCAGACTGTGGTCAGTTCTCTTAAAGATCCCCATAAGGAGATCAATAAGAGGACTGACTCCAGAAAGGACCAACCATCCACTTCAAAGAAACTAAAGGAGTCGTCGAGTAAGGACGGTATTCTAGCGGCTGTCATTGATTGTAAGGATCCCGATGGAAGGATCAGTGTCGAGAGATGGCAGGTGCTAGAGAACAAACTACTCGACGAAATCTTTAGTGCCAAAGGAAGGCCGGACGAAGTATCGTTCAAAGGGGCTGACTGGACAAGAGGTGTCAAAACTGTCAGTTGCGGCAATCAGAAAACCTTTGAGTTTTTAAAGGCTGCAATTGGTAAGTGTGGCAGCTCCTGTCCTGAAGCTAGTCTGGATGTTATACTAGCGTCTGAGTTGCCATTAAGGCCGGTAGTCACGGTATGGATACCTCCACCTATAAAACCGGTGGAGGTCATACTGGGGGTACTGGCCAACCAGAACAAGGGGCTCAATACAAGCCAGTGGAAGTTGGTAGCTTCACTGGGTTGTAAAGAGAACCAGGGAAGAGACTTCAGGTTCGCAGTGGACCGGGAGTCTCTTAAAAAGCTTGATTCGATAGGAGGGGTTGCAATATTCGGGTTAGGGTCTATCAAATTTAGGTTTCCTAAAAATGATAGACCCTAAGAGGTTGAAAGTGGTGCAGATAAACCTGCACCACTGTGAAGCAGCCTCAACCGAATTAGTAACCCACCTCATCGACAACAACGTGGACGTGGCCTTAATCCAAGAGCCCTGGATTAATAAAAACCGGGTAGTTGGATTAGGGGTCACGGGGTATACATTGTTCGTACCCCACACAGATGAGAAGGTACGAACTTGTATCTTGGCGAGAACTGAGTTTAAATTTATGTTTTCTCATTCTTATAGTAATGGAGACCTCACGGTTGTGACAGGAGAAGCCAAGGACAGAAGGGTCCTGGCATTGGCATCGGTATACTTGCCGTACGAGGCTACCGATCCACCTGGTGAAAAAGTGCGAGAGTTGGTGGAGTACTCAGGCAGAACTGGCTCGAGACTGGTACTAGGGTGTGACGCCAATGCACACCATACCCAATGGGGAAGTGCCGACATCAACAAAAGAGGTGAGTCTATGTTTGATTTTATTATTGCCAGCAATCTTTATATCTGTAACAGAGGGAATACACCTACGTTCAGAACTAGGGATAGAGAGGCAGTGATAGACATGACATTGACGAACTGTAGGGAATTAGTGGAGGATTGGAGGGTGGACCTGGGGTTTTCCTTCTCTGACCATAGTCGCCTGTCCTTTAATCTAATGTTTGAGAGGTCGAAAAGGTGTCCGTATAGGAATCCGAGAAGGACGGATTGGGATTACTTTTCGAGATTGGTGCAAAGTAACCTTAGAGTTACACGCGACTGGGGGTCGACTTCGACCGGTGTAGAGCAACTGGTGGGCACCTTTACGGGGGTACTGACTAGTAGTTATGAGCGTTCCTGTCCTTTGAACTTTCCGGGCAAGCGCACACAACCAAGATGGTGGACAGACGAGTTGAGGACTCAAAGGTCCACTGTCAGAAGGTTGTTTAATAGAGCGAAGTATACGCGTAGGGAAGAAGATTGGAGTAACTTCAGATTGAGTTACAATAGATATAAAGGAGACATTAGGAGGGCGAAAAGGGACTCGTGGGTCAAGTTTAGCGAGTCAGTGGAATCTGTAAATGAGATGTCCAGGTTCAGGAGAATTTTATCCAAGGACCCTGTAGTCCCTGGATTTATTCAGAGACCGGACAACTCATGGACGGAATCTAGCTCTGAATCTCTATGTCTGCTAATGGAAACTCACTTTCCGGGATGTGTGGATCCTGGGACGGGGGAACAGATTGAATGTGGTAACCCCTTCTCTGGGTCAGAATCGGGCGGTGAGGAGAGGGAGACGGTGGGGGACATGATCACCTTGGAAAAAGTAACATGGGCGGTCAATACCTTTGGGTCTTACAAATCGGCAGGACCAGACGGTATCTTTCCGGCGATGTTACAAAATATCGGGAGATCATCACTCCTGCTGTTGGTGGAACTGTTTAGGGTCTGTGTGCTGAACGGGTACATTCCTAAAGGGTGGAGGGAGGTCAGGGTGGTTTTCATACCCAAGGCGGGAAGAACCGGTCACTCTAAACCCAAGGATTTTAGACCAATCAGCTTATCGTCTTTTCTTTTGAAGACGTTGGAAAGACTGATTGATCTACATCTGAGGACGAAGATTGACGCCGGCATCATCAGCGGCGCTCAGCACGCCTATCTTAAGGGTAGATCTGTTGAGAGTGCGCTTCATGATGTGGTGGGTTATGTAGAGCGGGGATTGCGAAACAAGGAATACACCTTGGCGGCATTCCTGGATATAGAGGGCGCTTTTAATAATTTGAAGATAGAGGCTATCAGGCAGGCATTGGTGGATCTAGGCGTTCCTCTGTTCCTGGTCGAATGGATAACTCTGATGCTCAGCAGCAGAGTTATTCACTCGGACTGGGGAAACGAGCGCTTAAAGAAACTGGTGACTAGGGGAACCCCACAGGGGGGAGTTCTCTCTCCCTTATTATGGCTCTTAGCTGTCAACGTCGTTCTGGGACTTTTTGACAGATTGGGTCGGAAAGTTGTGGCCTACGCGGATGATGTAGTGATATTGGTATCGGGCAAGTTTCTGCCGACAATAAGCGAAGTCATGCAAGGGGCGCTGGGCGAACTGTCAGCATGGGCGAGTGATAAGGGTCTGGGAGTCAATCCGGAGAAGACCGAGTTGGTTCTTTTTACTAGGAGGTACAGGGTAGAGAATTTTAGGCTGCCGGTACTAGGAGGAGTAGAGCTTAGACTATCTGATAGCGCTAAGTATCTAGGAGTTTTTCTGGACAGCAAGCTGTCGTGGGGAAGGAATACTCAGGAGAGACTTAAGAGAGGCCTCAATGCCTACTATGCTTGCAGATCATCGATAGGTAAGAGTTGGGGACTCCGGCCGTCAGTAGTGGGATGGCTGTACACTTCGGTGGTTAGACCCATTCTTACATATGGATGCTGTGTTTGGTGGGAGTCATTGAGAGTGGCTTGTCGAAGGAACCTTCTGTCTAAGGCTCAGAGGTGTGCTTCAATCGGCATGACAGGTGCCATGAGAAGTACACCTCAAGCGGCACTGGATGTCATTCTACATCTTCTGCCCATTGAGCAGTATGTTATGGGAATGGCAGCCAGAAGCATTCTTAGACTGAGGGAACTAGGATTGATTAGGGATTTCACGCAGGGTCACTCACGGATCTTGAGTGAGATCGAAGCTGGAGGTTACTGCCTGGGATCACCCGGCTCCACGGATTTCGTGGGCACCAGGGTGGATTTCGGACGGTTGCCGGAGGTGGTAACGCCTTCTAGGGAGAGATGGTCAGGTAGGAGCAGATTATTTAATGGATTTGCTATTTTCACTGACGGCTCGAAGATGAGAGGCACGGGTGCGGGGGTCTACATTGAGGATCTGGATATCAGAATGTCATATAGGCTTCCGGACGACTGCAGTGTTTTTCAGGCGGAAGTTCTGGGGGTCTTGAGGGCCGTGGAACTGATGAGGGACAACATTGATAGGGGCTCGGAGGTCACTATATATGTCGACAGCCAGGCGGCCCTTATGGCCGTAAGGGGCTGTTACGTGAAATCCAAGCTAGTTGACGGTTGCAGGAGGGCTCTGGAGGGAGCCTTAGGAGAGTATATGTTGAGATTGTGCTGGGTGCCTGGTCACTGCAACATAAGCGGCAACGAGATTGCTGATGAGTTGGCGAGACAGGGCTCAGAGATGGAGGTTCCTAATCACATAGAGGCAATTAGGCCTCCAATAGGATTCTACTTTGGGAAGATTAGGGAATGGATTCTGGGCGCGACCAATAGGGCCTGGGGGAACCGAACGGACTGCCGGGTATCACGGACGATGTGGCCGGTGCTCAGGAAGTCCGACTCGGAGTTGTTGCTGGGCAGAAGCAGGGTCTGCGTGAGGACCATAATAGGAATAATCACGGGTCATTGCATGATAGGCAGGATGGCGATGAGGTTAGGATCCGACGTGTCGGATATGTGCGGGTTGTGTGAGGACCCGGAGGAGCTGGAGACGGTTGAGCACATTTTGTGCCACTGTCCCAGGCTACAGGGCAGCAGGCTGAGGTGGCTGGGCAGCAGATTCCTAGGCGAATTAGGGGACGTCCCGGGCTGTGGGCTCGAGAGTCTGATAGGATTCGTAATGGGGATGGCCTGGCTGCGCAGCAGGAGACTGGGAGCTAGCCGCACATAGGGCGGATTGGTGTTGTGTTGAGTGAGGCTTTTCTCTCGGGTTTGGTCAGAACTTCCTTTTCTCATCTATTCTTATCTGTTCTTATCTTTTCTGATTCTTTTGCTGTTTCTCTTCACCTTCTTTTTTTTTTTTTTCAGCTTCTTAAATATAAACAAGGCATCACAATGGACCGTATTGGTCTCTGGGTGAGGGTGTGAAGGAGACTTCACACCAGCCTTTCTACCTACCTACCTACCTTGTATGGGAAGTACCACACCCACTTCTCCAATCCCGCCCATTTTATTAGAGAGTTTGTGTATTGGCAAGCAACATGTTTGTACTAAATTTTAAAGCCGTAGCTCTTGCCGCTCTCGAGGTATGCAGAAAAAAAAAGAATTTTAAAAACAACAACAACATGGGATTTATGGAAAAAATTAGAGGTAGTCGTGGTTTTTTGCTCATATCTCAGCCATTTATGGACCGATCTTCCTGAATTTCAATAGCAAATAATTCCGGACTATATGTGATATAAATGTATAAAAACCTAGCCTCCATCATATCTGGGGTCTTCGGATAACCCATTTCAACGGACGGACAGACGGACAACCGGATTTGAGCTTCCCTTCTCATAAGAAGCCAGAATATATATACTTTATATGGTGTTTGATCAATATTGTAGAAATTACAAACGGAATGACAAAGTTACCCTTTTACCAAAGACTATAGATTTATAAAGATATTGCACTGTCATACAAAGTACATAAATTTTTCTGTCTATATTAATTTTTCTGGTGGATTAAGCCGCTAAATCCACTTGTGAGAGTAAATTATAGTCTTTGTTTTTACTCTCAGAAAACTTTTTATTCTCATCTATCAGCGTATATGTGCGTACATGCGTGTGTGTTTGTACAAAAAAGAAGTCTTGTTTTTCTCGTTGAAAACACATTTAAGTAATAAAAGAAGTTTTGTTTGCCATTTATGTGCAAAAAACATATGTAAACGCAAATGTGACCGATTTTTAATTGTAGGGTAATAATATGTGTTTTGTTGTTGTATAGATGAAAATATATCGATTTGCACCGAAGTTCAAATGCTGTTATTGTCTAAATTTAAACAATTGTAGGGCTATAAGAAATAATTTTTCTAAAATAAATGAACTGATTTGTTTATAAAAGATATTTTATGTTTACTAAAGCGACATGGTGACATAATAAAAATGCTTTTGATTTTCATAAAAATTTGCAGCCAGTTTGATGTGTGTGCACGTAATTTCTTGAAATTTTATTTATTTTTTGTTCCAAAATTTATGAAAACTTGATTTTCAATGTTTTTTTTTTATTAAAATTGTATTATTTGACAAATTATTTAATTGTTTCCGATGAAAAATCCAATTTTGTTTATTATTACAACAAATAAGTATTACAAATTATGAAAAATAGTCAGGCTTTGGAAGTCTACCTTTAAGAAGTTTGTAAAATTCTTATAAAGTTCTGCAAAAATATTTTTACAAAATAAAGCAATGAAAATTAAAAATTTATTAATTTATTTATTGTTTTTGTTTTGCGGAGAATAAGTTATGTTATAAAGACAGGATGAAGATGTTAAATTTACTAGTCCTTCCTTATAGGTATTATGACGGAAGCAATACACATGGGAAACATTTAAATACCTTCAAATAATCGATTACATTAAACTTGTAAAGAGCCTATAAGTAAGATTATTACCTAAATACTCGTGGTAAATAGTTAGGGCGTGTGTGAAACGGTAGCAATGTACTATGGTAAGAAAGTATTTCCATGTGGGGAAAAATTCATGTTTCTGCTGTGTGAAATGATATCATTTAACGAAATTAAGAATGCTTTTTCATCGTATACCTAGATAAACAAGGATATATTCAAAATATGGGACTCCGGTAGTATACCACATTTATAGACGAGTCAACGAAATAAGCTGCAATTAAATTACCTATGTTAATCCATTTAGGGTTAACATGTTGCCAAACTTATTAAAAAAATGGCGGCTACACTGATATAGTGCCTAAAACTTTTCTTTTGTTTCTAAGCTGTTTCCCATTTTAATTATACTAATACATACATAGCTATGTATGTATTGCAGTACTTGGAAGTTAATTTATCAATATTCCTAAAAAACACCTTAGATTTGATGATTGTAAATATACTAGTGCTCGAACACAGGACAGTGTATGTATGTTATATTAACTACTATTTGTTTGGTTATGGTCTACATTATAAGAACTTTTTTGAAAAATATCGTTGTAAAATATTATAACTTTTTTGACGTTGTGTAAAAATATTTAAAATAAATACTATGTACAGTACTTTTTGGTTATAGTCACAAATCGTGGACTATATCGCTAGAATGACTATTCGCCTAGATCACATATGTATATGTGTGCCACTATGAGCAGGGCTGTCAGATGTGGCGATTTATAAGCCTATTTGTCGACGAAATTTTTGTGTTTGCCGACATGGCGAATTTTTCTGGCAAAATTTAAAAAAGTTAGCGATTTATGAAAAGCAATTTACCTTTCTTTCTTAATTATATAAAAAAAAATTATGAGCAAGGCTAAAGTTTTTTCGTTAAATTTCTAACAAATTTTAAAGTTGCAATACGAATGCGATTGTTTTAGATGATAAATTGATAACATTGCCAGATAATTACATTAACACATTTAAAAATTGATAAGCTTAAGCTTTATTTGATTTTCAGACATTTCCTTGCCAAAAGTTATCAAACTTTGGATTTATACAAGAAAACAAGTAAATTTTTAATTTATTTTGGAAAATAAATTCTAAAAATTAATTCGCGATTGATTGCATATTAAATGGAATTTTTAAAATTTCTTAAAATTAATATTTTTTCAAATTCAATTCACTGATCTCTCAAGTTCTAAGTTTTAAGATATTCAGCCTTGTTATGATATTCGCACGATTTAAAAAAGCAAAACACCACATTTATTTTACAGTGTTCGGAAACTCGTGCGTTATGCTTGCGATATGCCATAGTTTCTTACAAAAATTCTAGTTTCCTTCAGCATACTTTTGTAATTTTAATTCGCCAAACTTCGTGCTATTGTGATTTACAGAACACATATTATACGATTTCAAGTAAGAATGTTAAGCGTTTTACGATTATCAGAGCATGCCCGATTTATTTTAAATCGTAAAAAAACTATAATAAAAACACACTACTGGAATAATGCTAAATATTGAACATTTTTGGCGAATTTAATATGAATTTATACAATAAAAAATCATATTAACAACACTGACAGCGTTGTTAAGCTAAAACAATAATAAGATATTTCATCACTGTTACCAAACACAACAACTAATTTTTTTCGATTGGAGAGTTGATAAGAAAAAGTAAACGATTAATTTCTTGATTCTTTGATATGGTTTGTAACTTCGAAAACAAACAAAAAACTTAGGAATTTGTGACTAAAACGTTAATAATTTGGTTTATTTTTGCCTTTTCTAGCCGCTGATAAATGGAGTATATGGTAAATGTGCTTATATCGCTAAATGAACTATAACGTAAATACTTTCTATTAACCTTCTGTATAGCGGCAAAAATAAAGATTAAATGGACTATATCGCTAATGTGACTAACAATAGAAATGACTATAAACGAAAAGTAATGTATAAAATAATGAACAAATTAGGAAAATATAATTTTTTTGCAGGTGGCTCTATGCATTTTACTTTATATTTTTGTTTTGAATTCACAAAATTTTTTGAACGTTTTTATTTGACTTTTTCAATTACAATTTTCGATTTGCTGCTTGTCAGAAATTTCGTTGGTTGTTTCAAAAATTCTACTAGCCCCCAGGGCTAATGAAATTTCATTAATTTCAGAAGTGTCAACATTTTACTTACATTCGCACTTTTCTATCGCCTCACACACGCCCTAAGAAAACACACTTGTTTTATAATAAATTCGTTTTATACATACATACACATATTATAAGTACATACATACCTAGTTGAATTGTCTAAAAATTTTAAATATAATTCGGTTCGAATCGTTATAATTTCATTTTTACAACAATAAACCACATATTCTTACCCTACCAATTAAACAATCGGTCGCATTTGTTCTTACGTAGGCTATTTGCACATAAATTGCTTGAAAACAAAACAAAATCATTTAAAAAATAAAAATACCGAAAACCGGTTTTAACGAAAAAAACACACACACACGTTGGTTAACAAAAACAGAAAACATGTGGATGTGTGTATTAATGCATGTATGTGGTTTTTTGCTCTCTTCAGTTTTCTGAATGTGAGCACGAAAACCGGTTTTAACGCAAAAACATACGCACACACACGTTGGTTGACAAAAACAAAAAAGATGTGTATGTATGTATTAATTGAATGTGAGCACGAAGTTTTTGCTTTCCTTGTTACATCCCCCCCTCATCATTAAGAAGCACAACATTTTTGTCAATTCCAAATGTACTAAGTGCAACATCTTTATAAATCTATAGTCTTTGCTTTTACCTTCGGTGAAGGGTATAAAAAGTAAATATTGGTATTTCAGTAATTTGGTCATAGCTCGGGCATTTTCCAATCGATTTGATAGATTTATACACCTACGTCTTTAGGAAGAAATTTACCATTTGCCTTGGTAATAAAACTTGGACTCCGAAAGATCTAGGGTTCCCGAAAATAGGTATTTTTCTTATTTTTTTTGTATCTGAACCGATTTTTCCGAGTTTTTCAGCAACTATGTTCTACTAAAAATTTCCAATCTTTTGATATATAAGACGTATCCATAGGTCATGTAACAGCTCTAAAAATTTAACCTTTTTTTAACCGATTAGTCAGATTTATATACCCACGTCTTTAGGAAGAAAAAACCATTTACTTAGATTATAAAACTTGGACTCGGGAAGATCTATTGTTGCCAAAAATGCGTATGTTTAAAAAAAAAATTTTATTTTGGGCATTACTCTTCCATTTTTGGGAGAAAAGTTTCAGGGTTTTCGGATACTGTGTATTGATAACCGATATGTTTGTACCTAATTCGGGAACTTTAATTCGTTTCCTTCTCCAGATATACAGAAATGTATAACGTCTTTGTATGGGAAGTGCCACACCCATTTCTCCAATCCCGCCCATTTTTTTAGAGAGTATGTGTATTGGCAAGCAACATGTTTGTACTAAATTTGAAAGCCGTAGCTCTTGCCACTCTCGAGGTATGCAGAAAAAAAGGGAGGTACCATGCCCACTTTTTCAATCGCGCCCATATTTTGTGGGATACTGTGTATTGATAACCGTAGCTCTTGCCACTCTCGAGGTATGCAGAAAAAAAGCATTTAAAAAACAACAACATGGGATTTATGGAAAAAATTAGAGGTAGTCGTGGTTTTTTGCTCATATCTCAGCCATTTATGGACCGATCTTCCTGAATTTCAATTGCAAACAATTCCGGACTATATGTGACATAAATGTATAAAAACCTAGCCTCCATCATATCTGGGATCTTCGGAAAACCCATTTTACCGGACGGACAAACGGACAACCGGATTTGAGCTTCCCTTCTCATATAAAGCCAGAATATATATTAATTTTATTTTGGGCATTACTCTTCCATTTTTGGGAGATAACTTTCAGGGTTTTCGGGAAATATATGCTGCTAAAAATTTCTGATATTTTGGTATATAAAACGTGTTCATATGTCATACTAGAGCCCTAAAATTTAAAATTTTGAGTTTTTGCAATAACGTCTTTGTATGGGAAGTACCACGCCCACTTTTCCAATCGCGGCCGTATTTTGTGGGATACTGTGTATTGATAACCGATATGTTTGTACCTAATTTGGGAACTTTAGTTCGTTTCGTTTTCCAGATATACAGAAATGTATAACGTCTTTGTATGGGAAGTGCCACTCCCACTTCTCCAATCCCGCCCATCTTTTTAGAGAGTTTGTGTATTGGCAAGCAACATGTTTGTACTAAATTTGAAAGCCGTAGCTCTCGAGGTATGCAGAAAAAAGAATTTAAAAAACAACAACAACATGGGATTTATGGAAAAAATTAGAGGTAGTCGTGGTTTTTTGCTCATATATCAGCCATTTATGGACCGATCTTCCTGAATTTCAATAGCAAACAATTCCGGACTATATGTGACAAAAATGTATAAAAACCTAGCCTCCATCATATCTGGGGTCTTCGGAAAACCCATTTTGGGCATTACTCTCCCATTTTTGGGAGAAAAGTTTCACGGTTTTCGGGAAATATATGCTGCTAACGTGTTCATACTAGAGCCCTAAAATTTAAAATTTTGAGACGGACAGACGGACAACCGGATTTGAGCTTCCCTTCTCATAAGAAGCGAGAATATATATACTTTATATGGTGTTAGATCAATATTGTAGAAATTACAAACGGAATGACAAAGTTATATTTTATTTATTTTTTATTTATTCACATATAATCTTAAGCCAATATAGGCCAAATTGATTAAGTTACATTATTTGACAATAAAATTATAAAATATTAATTTAACTTCTTTTACTAATACATTTTTAAATACATATGTTTTACTATCCCTATCACGAATATGGGTCCCAACTGTTATATATACCCTTTTACCTTCGGTGAAGGGTATAACAAGTTGCTTAAATAAAGCCGCTTGCCATTTCAGTTTTATATTTGCCGGGCACATGCAAATTTATTATCAAAAATGATTTTCGGGAATGAAATATTTATTATTAATTTATTCATTTAATGTGCTAATAATCCCAATTTTTGAATGAAAACACTGTAATTTATTGTTGTGGGAAAGCTAGTTTCTATGCGCATTTCGCTGGTGGCTTAGGCCAGCTCATCAGGAAACTTTTTCAAAATACTTTAGAAAAGCTAAAAATATTATACAAGTAAGACCATAAAGTGAATAAGAATTTTAAACACTCAGGTCTAAAGCAAGTTGCTTAAATAAAGCAGCTTGCCATTTCAGTTTTTTATTTGCCGGGCACATGCAAATTTATTATCAAAATTATGTTCGGGAATGAAACATTTATTATTAATTAATTCATTTATTAATGATGTGCTAATAATCCCAATTTTTGAATGAAAACACTGAAATTTATTGTTGTGGGAAAGCTAGTTTCTATGCGCATTTCGCTGGTTGCTTAGGCCAGCTCGTCAGGAAACTTTTTCCAAATACTTTAGAAAAGCTAAAAATATTATACAAGTAAGACCATAAAGTGAATAAGAATTTTAAACACTCAGGTCTTGCATGTTACAATATCAAACCTTCAACAAAGACACAACTATAAACCGTCAACTTTTCTTTCTTACATTCCCCTACAATTGGCTGGTTTGTTTCCAACACGAATTGTTGTTTAAGAGGATAGAAAGAAAAAACCAAATTAAAAAAAAGCAAGTTGCTTAAATAAAGCAGCTTGCCATTTCAGTTTTTTATTTGCCGGGCACATGCAAATTTATTATCAAAATTATGTTCGGGAATGAAATATTTATTATTAATTAATTCATTTATTAATGATGTGCTAATAATCCCAATTTTTGAATGAAAACACTGAAATTTATTGTTGTGGGAAAGCTAGTTTCTATGCGCATTTCGCTGGTTGCTTAGGCCAGCTCGTCAGGAAACTTTTTCCAAATACTTTAGAAAAGCTAAAAATATTATACAAGTAAGACCATAAAGTGAATAAGAATTTTAAACACTCAGGTCTTGCATGTTACAATATCAAACCTTCAACAAAGACACAACTATAAACCGTCAACTTTTCTTTCTTACATTCCCCTACAATTGGCTGGTTTGTTTCCAACACGAATTGTTGTTGTAAGAGGATAGAAAGAAAAAACCAAATTAAAAAAAAGCAAGTTGCTTAAATAAAGCAGCTTGCCATTTCAGTTTTTTATTTGCCGGGCACATGCAAATTTATTATCAAAATTATGTTCGGGAATGAAATATTTATTATTAATTAATTCATTTATTAATGATGTGCTAATAATCCCAATTTTTGAATGAAAACACTGAAATTTATTGTTGTGGGAAAGCTAGTTTCTATGCGCATTTCGCTGGTTGCTTAGGCCAGCTCGTCAGGAAACTTTTTCCAAATACTTTAGAAAAGCTAAACATATTATACAAGTAACACCATAAAGTGAATAAGAATTTTGTTTCGGTCAACTTGCAGAAATCAGTTGGCAAAGTGATTAATCCAGTCGCGATGTCAACTGCGATTTTGCCATTACTAATGTCCAACAATTGATTCGAAAACACATCTGCATCTTCTATTGTTGCAGAAACACTCGCATGTTAGTCGTCAAGCTGCAGTTGATCGTGGAATAACAGGAAGAGTCTTGTTAAGTCTTGGAAGATCTTGTAGCGTTCTGTCCAGCGCCTCCAGTTCCTCCGGGAGCATCCAGGAAATATAATCCACCAGTTCCATTGTTCACAGTTTCCATCAATGAGTCGTACGCAGTTTTTTGTTGTTTATTTAATTTAGGACGATTTGTACGAACTGTCTCGATTAATGCTTCTGTATCGTATTGCTGTTCTCTTCGTAGCTCGTGGTTGAATGCAACGTGCAGTTCACGATTAGGTGACATCATGCCCAAATCCGACAGTACTTTATTCGACATTATTAAACACATGTCTTCTATCATGATCAATGTTTCATTGTGCATTTCTGCTGTCATTTGCAATGTGGGATTTGAAGTTTGGTGACGCACGCGATGCAAAACATCCTCGGACTTGTCGTCCTTATATTTGAGCCACAAATCGTTTGGGTTTGAAGGGGAGCATTTGGATATTATAATCGCAAACAGTGTGCGAATTTGATGAGGTGATGATGATATTACGGAATCTTTGAGTGTATTGTCCCAATGCGCACCGTTTTCGAGCAACTGCAAGAGTTGACATGCCTCACGGTAAGTCGCACACAGATGCCCACTAACGGTTCTCAGTTGTTGAAATGACGTTGGACCACGAACATTCACCAATAACAATCTAATGTAGTAACATTCGTCGTTGTTTGGATGCACGTTATAGATGCAACCAAGAGCGTCTGAAGCAAATATATTTGGATGTCCTTCAACTGGTGTTCCTTGTTTCCGAGGTTGAAACGATTTAAATGATGCATTCCATGTGTAGTAGCGTGGCATTTCGGCGTATAACAAAGTGCGTGCGAAAGCATCTAAATTACAAACATTAAAGAAGCTTGTCAATGTTGTCGATGGTGACCATGCCGCTATGGCCGTTGCATTCTCTGGATTAAAATACACTCGTTGCCCGTTTTCTAGCTGCACTGCCAAATGTAGAACTGTGGGGTATCATTCGTGGATCGCAAATAAAAAGATGCGCCAAATCGCCTCGTTGCTGCAAACATAACGACCCATCTAATATTGAGATACCTCGCCGTTTTCATTTTTCACACCAAAAATAGCCATATCGCTGCCTTTGTTTAAGTATTTGCATATGTACTTGATCGACTTAACAGAGTTACAGTATTCAACATTTATGTGAGCCTCAAAAGCCTTGGACAATATCGGCGAATATGGCACAATCCACCGATTGTCCACATTAACATCTTGCCCTTTAACCTTCACAACTATAGATCGCTCATTGTCTGCAACTGATCGTCGATGGTACAACGGGTATCCGTCATTGCCTGTGATGGTTTCGTTAGTCAGCTCTCTTGGGTATCGCTTGGAACACTTGCCATCGATCATACAGGGTGAGTTGTTGTTGAAAACTCCACATGGACCATGGATCATATTCTTTGTTACCACTGTATATAAGTTTGGATCAAGAAGTCCATTTGGGATTTCGGCTGAGATAATAGAATCGATTTCATCCGGTCTGATTTTATCAACGAACCAAACCAAAATGTGTGCATGAGGTAGACCACGTTTCTGCCACTCTGCGGAGTACATCCAACAACGAACTTGACCATACACACTATACTTTATGATGAAGTCCATCAAAGATTTTAATTTGTGTTTAAAAACTCTGGCAGTGATGTCATGCCTGTCTACTGATGTTTGACCGGGTAGCAGTTCCTTACTGATTTCGATCCATTGAGGGTTACAGGTAAATGTTATAAACAGGTCGGGGCGGCCATATTGTCTAACATAGGTCATCGCATCTTGTGCATACTCGTGCATGAGGCGAGGGCTTCCGATGTAAGTGGCCGGCAAGATTGTCATTCTTCCTACATTGTTTGCATTGCCGTCGGCATTAATCGCATCGCGGAGGTGAATGTATTGTTCAGATCGCAATAGCCATGCGGTAAATATAAAGCAATGAACGAATGAATTATTGATATTGTTGCATTTACCGGTTAATGGGTTAACCATTTTGATATTGAAATGGTATCCGTCCTCGCCTTGCCAAAATATCAATGAATATTGTAGAGCATCGCAACTCCTGTGCGTTTCTGACACGCGTTTCAGTTCATTGTTCCGATGTTGAAGCACAATATCTCTGGGATCGGAATTTTCTCCGACAATAACAACAGCAACTTCGTCGATTGTTGGCGAATTGAACCTTCTTACGTGCTCTGCCGTAGGTGTTTTGTCTGCCCTGATGACGATGTAATGGCTGTCGGATGGCATCCGGTCCAACGCAAGTTTGAAAAGTTTGACCAATTCGTTGTTCAGCATCCGAATTGCCTATAAAATATATTTGCAAGAATTGATGGACCGCATCCGGTGGTGGCAACAGCGCTCCAACTAAATGATATATTTGGCCTTGAATCTGGAATATGAAACTGACTGTGTCAAATGATTTTAATGTGTTTTGTTATGCATTCAAATGACCTTAAAAGTGGGCATGAAATTGCCTTGTGCAATATGCGTTGCTCCAAGCGATGTCATTTGAAAGCAACTGTTGTACTTTTGTATCTTGGCTAAGAAATGGGTGGAATCACTTCCTTTTCCAGAAGCTAATGACCGTAGAGGCTCTGGTGGCAGGGCTAGTTGCGCAAATTTTACTTTTCCACCTGCACAACTCAATCCATGACTTTCACCACTAAATTTCAAGGCCTTACAATGTGCACAAACGACTGACATTTCTCTAATCTTTACTGAAATATGCGCACTATAATCGGTTTCCAAATCGTATAGAAATGCCGCTCGTTCCAGGTTTATAGGTGCACCGCGCCGGCGATGTCGGTCATGTACATTCTGCCGTGTTAGCTGTTGTAGTGTCCGATGTGTACGAATTCTTTGTGTTTGGGTTTGAGTCAATCTCGAGTGTAACTGGGACATGGCAACATGACTATTTTCGTTATCCGTTGCGCGCTGGTCATCAGTGCGGTTCGCTCGCGAATTCGATCGCCTCATATTCGACTGACTATGACGACCTATGTCTGCTCGCCCTCTTCTTGGCATTGTACTGCAAACTGTCAAAATGCGAAATTCAAAATTAGTTATACACAAACCAAATCTGTTGAAATTTACAATATCACCAGCTTACCTTAATAAAATGGCTGTTAAGTTATGTTAGTAATCTCACTTTACTCAAATATATTCTCCAGATGCACTTTCGTTTTGGAAATTCTATCCAATTGTTTCACTTTAAAATTGTTATTGAAATTGTTTTTGTATTCATTTAAGTTTTTATTATCTTTTTAATATGTGTCAAATAGTTAGTTTTTTTTAACACTTTAATAATAATCACTTGTGTGTGCTTAAATTGCCAATATTACACTGTTTGAAACATGGTTTTGCATGATTATTTGAAAGCTTAGATGAATTGCATGACAACAAAAAGTAGTGAAATTAAAGAAATTCACGCAAAGTGTGAAAAGGGAACAACTCTAAGGATAATTATTTATTGGAAAGTTAAGCAAATATAAAATATTTTTTTTTTTACAATAACAGTTAAATTAATTTAGAGATTATGACGCTCAATCATAAACATATTGTTTATGATTCATTCTTTATAAGCTTTATTAATCTAAATAGGATGATAAAATGGTTTGGTTTGTTTCTGTGCAGCTGCCAAACCATTGGGCCGCCACCAACTGGAGAAATACAATTTCTTTTGGTGGTATTAAGTCAAATATTCATACAAAACGTACATTTTAGATTTTGTGAATTTTCGACTTTTATTGTTGGCTTTTCTTCTTCGCAACCATCGCCGTGATAAGATGAAAAAAACAATAAAAGAATCATTGAAATCGGTCAAGCAATTATCGAGTTTCAGCAGACCAATCCACAGCAATTAATGGTGGAATGTAAAATTTGCATACAAAACACAATTTTGGCTTTTTTCGATTTTTAACCTTTTTTTGGGCTTTTCTGAACTTTCTAAACCACGTGATTAGACGAACAAAACAAAAAAAAAATCATACAAATCGGTCAAGTAGTTCTCGAGTTGTAGCGAGACTAAGACCAAAGACTATAAATATATAAAGATATCCCACTGCCATACATTGTACGGCCAGTGCTAAATTTGTTGAACGGCAGTACGACTACTGCCACTTCGATTCTCAGAGAACTTATTACTCTCAGGGAACTTTTATTTCTCATCTTTCAGCGAATATGTGTGTATACACTCGTGTGTGGATGTATGTACATGGCAAATAAAAAATATGAACAAACCAATAGAAGTTTTTTTTTTTTTTTTTGTTGAAAACACATTTATGTAAAAATAAAGAGAAAACCTTACAAAAGAATTTTTGTTTTCATGCAATTATGTCCAAACAACCTATGTAACAGCAAATATGACCGATTTTTAATTGAAGGGCAATAATATGTGTTTTATTGTTGCACAGATGAAACTATATCGATTTGCACCGAAGTTCAAATTCTGTTATTGTCTAAATTTAAACAATTGTAGGAATATAAAAAATATGTTTTCTAAAAAAATTAACTGCTTATTTATAAAAGATATTTTTATGTTTACTAAAGCGACATAATCAAAATGCTTTTGATTTTTATAAAAAATTTGCAGCCAGTTTGATGTGTGTGCACGTAATTTCTTGAAATTTTATTTAGTTTTTGTTTAAAAATGTATGAAAACTGGATTTTCAATGTTTTTTTGTTAAAATTGTATTATTTGACAAATTATTAAATTGTTTCCGACGAAAAATTCAATTTTATTTATTATTACAAATTATGAAAAATAATCAGGCTTTGGAAGTCTTACTTTTAGAAGTTTGTAGAATTCTTATAAAACTCTGCAAAAATATTTTTACAAAATATATCAATGAAAATCAAAAATTTATTAATTTATTTATAGTTTTTGGTTTGCGGAGAATAACGTATGTTAAAAAGACAGGATAGAGATATTAAATTTACTAGTCCTTCCTTATATTATGACGGAAGCAATACACATGGGAAACATTTAAATACCTTCAAATCATCGATTACATACTGAAAAAGTTAACATTTGTAACCATTAAACTTGTAAAGAGCCTTTAAGTAAAATTATTACCTTAATACTCGTGGTAAATAATTAGGGCGGGTGTGAAACGGTAGCAAAGTACTATGACAACAAAGTATTTCCGTGTGGGGAAAAATTCATGTTTCTGCTGTGTGAAATGATATCTTTTAACGAAATAAAGAATGCTTTCTCATCGTATACCTAGATTAACAAGGATATATACGACGAGACGAGACAACGAAATAAACTGAAATTAAATTACCGATGTTAATCCATTTGGGATAACAACATGTTGCCAAACTTATATATTAAAAAAATGGTGGCTACATCGATATGGTGCCTAAAACTTTTCTTTTGTTTCTAAGCAGTTTCCCATTTTAATTATACTAATACATAGCTATGTATGTATTGCAGTACTTGGAAGTTAATTTATCAATATTCCTAAAAAAAACACCTTAGATTTTATGATTGTAAATATACTAGTGCTCGAACACGGGACAGTGTATGTTATATTACTACTATTTGTTTTTTTATAGTCTACATTATAAGAACTTTTTTGAAAAATATCGTTGGAAAAAATTATATCTTTTTTGACGATATAAAATTTTGACGTTGTGCAAAAAAATTTAAAAAAAATACTATGAACAGTACTTTTTTCTTTAAATCACAAATCGTGGACTATATCGCTAGAATGACTATACGCCTAGTTCACATATGTATATGTGCGCCACTATGAGCAGGGCTGTCAGATGTGGCGATTTATAAGCCTATTTGTCGACGAAATTTTTGTGTTTGCCGACGTGGCGAATTTTTCTGGCAAAATTTAAAAAAGTTAGCGATTTATGAAAAGCAATTTACCTTTCTTTCTTAATTATATAAAAAAAAATTATGAGCAAGGCTAAAGTTTTTTCGTTAAATTTCTAACAAATTTTAAAGTTGCAATACGAATGCGATTGTTTTAGATGATAAATTGATAATATTGCCAGATAATTACATTAAACACATTTAAAAATTAATAAGCTTAAGCTTTATTTGATTTTCAGACATTTTCCTTGCCAAAAGTTATCAAACTTTGGATTTATACAAGAAAACAAGTAAATTTTTAATTTATTTTGGAAAATAAATTCTAAAAATTAATTCGCGATTGATTGCATATTAAATGGAATTTTTAAAATTTCTTAAAATTAATATTTTTGCAAAATTCAATTCACTGATCTCTCAAGTTCTAAGTTTTAAGATATTCAGCCTTGTTATGATATTCGCACGATTTAAAAAAGCAAAACACCACATTTATTTTACAGTGTTCGGAAACTCGTGCGTTATGCTTGCGATATGCCATAGTTTCTTACAAAAATTCTAGTTTCCTTCAGCATACTTTTGTAATTTTAATTCGCCAAACTTCGTGCTATTGTGATTTACAGAACGCATATTATACGATTTCAAGTAAGAATGTTAAGCGTTTTACGATTATCAGAGCATGCCCGATTTATTTTAAATCGTTCAAAAAACTATAATAAAAACACACTACTGGAATAATGCTAAATATTGAACATTTTTGGCGAATTTAATATGAATTTATAAAATAAAAAATCATATTAACAACACTGACAGCGTTGTTAAGCTAAAACAATAATAAGATAATTCATCACTGTTACCAAACACAACAACTAATTTTTTTCGATTGGAGAGTTGATAAGAAAAAGTAAACGATTAATTTCTTGATTCTTTGATATGGTTTGTAACTTCGAAAACAAACAAAAAACTTAGGATTATGTGACTAAAACGTTAATAATTTGGTTTATTTTTGCCTTTTCTAGCCGCTGATAAATGGAGTATATGGTAAATGTGCTTATATCGCTAAATGAACTATAACGTAAATATTTTCTATTAACCTTCTGTATAGCGGCAAAAATAAAGATTAAATGGACTATATCGCTAATGTGACTAACAATGGAAATGACTATAAACGAAAAGTAATGTATAAAATAATGAACAAATTAGGAAAATATAATTTTTTTGCAGGTGGCTCTATGCATTTTACTTTATATTTTTGTTTTGAATTCACAAAATTTTTTGAACGTTTTTATTTGACTTTTTTCAATTACAATTTTCGATTTGCTGCTTGTCAGAAATTTCGTTGGTTGTTTCAAAAATTCTACTAGCCCCCAGGGCTAATGAAATTTCATTAATTTCAGAAGTGTCAACATTTTACTTACATTCGCACTTTTCTATCACCTCACACACGCCCTAAGAAAACACACTTGTTTTATAATAAATTCGTTTCATACATACATACACATATTATAAGTACATACATACCTAGTTGAATTGTCTAAAAATTTTAATTATAATTCGGTTCGAACCGTTATAATTTCATTTTTACAACAATAAACCACATATTCTTACCCTACCAATTAAACAATCGGTCGCATTTGTTCTTACGTAGGCTATTTGCACATAAATTGCTTGAAAACAAAACAAAATCATTTAAAAAATAAAAATACCGAAAACCGGTTTTAACGAAAAAAACACGCACACACGTTGGTTGACAAAAACAGAAAACATGTGGATGTTTGTATTAATGCATGTCTGTGGTTTTTTGCTCTCTTCAGTTTTCTGAATGTGGGCACGAAAACCGGTTTTAACGCAAAAACATACGCACACACACGTTGGTTGACAAAAACAAAAAAGATGTGTATGTATGTATTAATTGAATGTGAGCACGAAGTTTTTGCTTTCCTTGTTACATCCCCCCCTCATCATTAAGAAGCACAACATTTTTGTCAATTCCAAATGTACTAAGTGCAACATCTTTATAAATCAATATATAGTCTTTGCTTTTACCTTCGGTGAAGGGTATAAAAAGTAAATATTGGTATTTCAGTAATTTGGTCATAGCTCGGGCATTTTCCAATCGATTTGATAGATTTATACACCTAAGTCTTTAGGAAGAAATTTACCATTTACCGGAAAGATCTACGGTTCCCGAAAATAGGTATTTTTCTTAAAAAAAATTATATTTTTTATCAAAGTTGTTTGTGGGAATACTATTATTTATTAAAAGATTTTGTTTGTTGTGCTTAATTCCCTTTTTTAAATAATTGATAAAAAATACTGAAATTTATTGTTGGAGGATAAGCTGTTCCTATGCGCATTTCACTGGTTGCTTAGGCCAGATCATCAGGAAACGTTCTCCTAAATAATTTTAGAAAAGCCAAAGCTATCAGCAAACAAAACTACAGAGGGAATGAGAATTACCTACAAACACTCAAAAAGTCTTGTTTGCAACGATATCAAAGCTTAAACAAAATACCAAACAATAAATCAGTGTTGAGTTTTTATCTTTTTTACATTTCCCGCTACAATTAGTTAGAATTCTCCCAACATTAATTGTAGTTGTAAATGGGTAAAGAAAAAACATATTAAAAACAAAAACAAAGTGCTTTTATTGTTTTCGCAAGAAATCAAAATAAAAACAATTTGCCAGTTCAGTTTTTTATGCACGTGCACTTGCTAAAATTTATTATCAAAGTTGTTTGTGGGAATACTATTATTTATTAAAAGATTTTGTTTGTTGTGCTTAATTCCCTTTTTTAAATAATTGATAAAAAATACTGAAATTTATTGTTGGAGGATAAGCTGTTCCTATGCGCATTTCACTGGTTGCTTAGGCCAGATCATCAGGAAACGTTCTCCTAAATAATTTTAGAAAAGCCAAAGCTATCAGCAAACAAAACTACAGAGGGAATGAGAATTACCTACAAACACTCAAAAAGTCTTGTTTGCAACGATATCAAAGCTTAAACAAAATACCAAACAATAAATCAGTGTTGAGTTTTTATCTTTTTTACATTTCCCGCTACAATTAGTTAGAATTCTCCCAACATTAATTGGTAATAACTTTTTTGTATCTGAACCGATTTTTCCGAGTTTTTCAGCAAATATGTTCTACTAAAAATTTCCAATCGTTTGATATAGAAGACGTATCCATAGGTCATGTAACAGCTCTAAAAATTTTCGGGAAGATCAATTGTTGCCAAAAATGGGTATGTTTAAAAAAAAAATTTTATTTTGGGCATTACTCTTCCATTTTTGGTAGAAAAGTTTCAGGGTTTTTGGATACTGTATATTGATAACCGATATGTTTTTACCTAATTTGGGAACTTTAGCTCGTTTCGTTCTCCAGATATACAGAAATGTATAACGTCTTTGTATGGGAAGTACCACACCCACTTCTCCAATCCCGCCCATTTTATTAGAGAGTTTGTGTGTTGGCAAGCAACATGTTTGTACTAAATTTTAAAGCCGTAGCTCTTGCGGCTCTTAAAAACAACAACAACATGGGATTTATGGAAAAAATTAGAGGTAGTCGTGGTTTTTTGCTCATATCTCAGCCATTTATGGACCGATCTTCCTGAATTTCAATAGCAAACAATTCCGGACTTTATGTGATATAAATTTATAAAAACCTAGCCTCCATCATATCTGGGGTCTTCGGAAAACCCATTTCAACGAACGGACAGACGGACAACCGGATTTGAGCTTCCCTTCTCATAAGAAGCCAGAATATATATACTTTATATGGTGTTAGATCAATATTGTAGAAAGTACAAACGGAATGACAAAGTTACCCTTTTACCAAAGACTATAGATTTATAAAGATATTGCACTGTCATACAAAGTACATACATTTTTCTGTCTATATTAATTTTTCTGGTGGATTTAGCCGCTAAATCCACTTGTGAGAGTAAATTATAGTCTTTGTTTTTACTCTCAGAAAACTTTTTATTCTCATCTATCAGCGTATATGTGCGTACATGCGTGTGTGTTTGTACAAAAAAGAAGTCTTGTTTTTCTCGTTGAAAACACATTTATGTAATAAAAGAAGTTTTGTTTGCATGCCATTTATGTGCAAAAAACATATGTAAACGCAAATGTGACCGATTTTTAATTGTAGGGTAATAATATGTGTTTTGTTGTTGTATAGATGAAAATATATCGACTTGCACCGAAGTTCAAATGCTGTTATTGTCTAAATTTAAACAATTGTAGGACTATAAGAAATAATTTTTCTAAAATAAATGAACTGATTTGTTTATAAAAGATATTTTATGTTTACTAAAGCGACATGGCGACATAATAAAAATGCTTTTGATTTTCATAAAAATTTGCAGCCAGTTTGATGTGTGTGCACGTAATTTCTTGAAATTTTATTTATTTTTTGTTTAAAAATTTATGAAAACTTGATTTTCAATGTTTTTTTTTTATTAAAATTGTATTATTTGACAAATTATTAAATTGTTTCCGATGAAAAATCCAATTTTGTTTATTATTACAACAAATAAGTATTACATATTATGAAAAATAGTCAGGCTTTGGAAGTCTACCCTTAAGAAGTTTGTAAAATTCTTATAAAGTTCTGCAAAAATATTTTTACAAAATAAAGCAATGAAAATTAAAAATTTATTAATTTATTTATTGTTTTTGTTTTGCGGAGAATAAGTTATGTTATAAAGACAGGATGGAGATGTTAAATTTACTAGTCCTTCCTTATAGGTATTATGACGGAAGCAATACACATGGGAAACATTTAAATACCTTCAAATAATCGATTACATTAAACTTGTAAAGAGCCTATAAGTAAGATTATTACCTAAATACTCGTGGTAAATAGTTAGGGCGTGTGTGAAACGGTAGCAAAGTACTATGGTAAGAAAGTATTTCCGTGTGGGGAAAAATTCATGTTTCTGCTGTGTGAAATGATATCATTTAACGAAATTAAGAATGCTTTTTCATCGTATACCTAAATAAACAAGGATATATTCAAAATATGGGACTCCGGTAGTATACCACATTTATAGACGAGTCAACGAAATAAGCTGCAATTAAATTACCTATGTTAATCCATTTAGGGTTAACATGTTGCCAAACTTATTAAAACAATGGCGGCTACACTGATATAGTGCCTAAAACTTTTGGCTGTGGGAAAAATCGCCCAAAGAAAAATGGCCCAAAAAAAGAAATGAAAAATCGCCCAAATGAAGAATCGCCCAACAGAACATGAAAAATGACCCAAAAAGTTATATATGAAATTTTGCCCAAAAGAAACGAAAAAGGGCCCAAAAAAAAAAAATGAAAAATTACCCAAAAAGCAAAAACGAATTTTTTCCCGGTGGCATGTTATAACGTCCAGTGTCATAGTGTCCATGGACGTTATGACACTCCAAAAAGTGTCATAGAGTCCATGGACACTGCGCTAACTAAAGCTTCTCTGCACAGCCGGCCTTCGGCCGGGCGCAAGGATTTTCTCCTCTATGGTATAACAAACACCGGCTTCGCTAACTAAAGCTTCTCTGCATAGTCGGCTTTCGTTTGGAAACAAGGCAGATTTTAGAAGCTTTACTTAGCGAAGCCGGTGTTTGTTATACCATAGAGGAGAAAATCCTTGCGCCCGGCCAAAGGCCGGCTGTGCAGAGAAGCTTTAGTTAGCGAAGCCGGTATTTGTTATACCATAGAGGAGAAAATCCTTGCGCCCGGCCGAAGGCCGGCTGTGCAGAGAAGCTTTAGTAAGCGAAGCCGGTGTTTGTTATACCATAGAGGAGAAAATCAAAAAAATGGGCCATATTTCATACAACATTTTTGGGTGATTTTTCATAATGAAAAATCACCAAATTTAAAAAACGAAAAATCACCCAACAATAACGAAAAATAGCCCAAAAATTTTAGGTCACTTTTCATATGAATTTAGGCCCAATTTTACATGGAATTTTTTTGGGCGATTTTTCATTTCTTTTCTTTTGTTTCTCAGCTGTTTCCCATTTTAATTATACTAATACATATATAGCTATGTATGTATTGCAGTACTTGGAAGTTAATTTATCAATATTCCTAAAAAAAACACCTTAGATTTGATGATTGTAACACAGGACAGTGTATGTATGTTATATTAACTACTATTTGTTTGGTTATGGTCTACATTATAAGAACTTTTTTGAAAAATATCGTTGTAAAATATTATAACTTTTTTGACGTTGTGTAAAAATATTTAAAATAAATACTATGTACAGTACTTTTTGGTTATAGTCACAAATCGTGGACTATATCGCTAGAATGACTATTCGCCTAGTTCACATATGTATATGTGTGCCACTATGAGCAGGGCTGTCAGATGTGGCGATTTATAAGCCTATTTGTCGACGAAATTTTTGTGTTTGCCGACATGGCGAATTTTTCTGGCAAAATTTAAAAAAGTTAGCGATTTATGAAAAGCAATTTCCCTTTCTTTCTTAATTATATAAAAAAAAATTATGAGCAAGGCTAAAGTTTTTTCGTTAAATTTCTAACAAATTTTAAAGCTGCAATACGAATGCGATTGTTTTAGATGATAAATTGATAATATTGCCAGATAATTACATTAAACACATTTAAAAATTAATAAGCTTAAGCTTTATTTGATTTTCAGACATTTTCCTTGCCAAAAGTTATCAAACTTTGGATTTATACAAGAAAACAAGTAAATTTTTAATTTATTTTGGAAAATAAATTCTAAAAATTAATTCGCGATTGATTGCATATTAAATGGAATTTTTAAAATTTCTTAAAATTAATATTTTTTCAAATTCAATTCACTGATCTCTCAAGTTCTAAGTTTTAAGATATTCAGCCTTGTTATGATATTCGCACGATTTAAAAAAGCAAAACACCACATTTATTTTACAGTGTTCGGAAACTCGTGCGTTATGCTTGCGATATGCCATAGTTTTTTACAAAAATTCTAGTTTCCTTCAGCATACTTTTGTAATTTTAATTCGCCAAACTTCGTGCTATTGTGATTTACAGAACATATATTATACGATTTCAAGTAAGAATGTTAAGCGTTTTACGATTATCAGAGCATGCCCGATTTATTTTAAATCGTTCAAAAAACTATAATAAAAACACACTACTGGAATAATGCTAAATATTGAACATTTTTGGCGAATTTAATATGAATTTATAAAATAAAAAATCATATTAACAACACTGACAGCGTTGTTAAGTTAAAACAATAATAAGATATTTCATCACTGTTACCAAACACAACAACTAATTTTTTTCGATTGGAGAGTTGATAAGAAAAAGTAAACGATTAATTTCTTGATTCTTTGATATGGTTTGTAATTTCGAAAACAAACAAAAAACTTAGGCTTATGTGACTAAAACGTTAATAATTTGCTTTACTTTTGCCTTTTCTAGCCGCTGATAGATGGAATATATGGTAAATGTGCTTATATCGCTAAATGGACTATAACGCAAATACTTTCTATTAATCTTCTGTATAGCGGCAAAAATAGAGATTAAATGGACTATATTGCTAATGTGACTAACAATGGAAATGACTATAAACGAAAAGTACTGTATAAAATTATGAACAAATTAGGAAAATACAATTTTTTTGCAGGTGGCTCTATGAATTTTATTTTCTTTTTTTTTTTTGTTTTGAATTCACAAAATATTTTAAACGTTTTTATTTGACTTTTTCAATAACAATTTTCGATTTGCTGCTTGTCAGAAATTTTGTTGGTTGTTTCAAAAATTCTACTAGCCCCCAGGGCTATTGAAATGTAATTAATTTTAGAAGTGTCAACATTTTTCTTACATTAGCACTTTTCTATCGCCCCACACACGCCTTAAGAAAAAAAACTTTTTTTAATAAATTCATTTGATGCAAACATACACATATTAAAAGTACATACATAGTTGAATTGTCTAAAAAATTTAATTATAATTCGGTTCAAATCGTTATAATTTCATTTTTACACATATTCTTACCCTACCAATTAAATAATCGGTCTCATTTCTTCCTACGTAGATTATTTGCACATAAGTTGCTTGAAAACAAAATCATTTAAAAAACAAGTAAGAGTGCTATATTCGGCTATGCCGAATCTTATATACCCTTCACCATGGTGCGATAAGAATAATCTACATATATAAAATATCTGTGGCATTAAATAATAATGGCTTAAGTCGGAATTTCTTGTTTTGAGATAATAAGTGTTTTACCAAAAATGAATTGTTTGGTTTTTATACCAAATTATTAGCCACAGAAAAAAATGCGCATTTATTTAGAACAAAACTCTAAATTTTATTAAAAAGTGTTTTTTAAAGGATATAAATGTAAAAAAAATAGTAAAAACTGATATATTTTTTATTTAATTAAAAATAATTTATAAATACCAAGAGAAAAAAAAAATTTATCGAAAGGGATTTGAACCCGTCAACAGTCAGACGATTACTTGTGACATAACGGCTAGACCACTCGACCACTTTAATATAAGTAAATAGGCCGTGGAATATTTTTTTCATATAAGCAAATATCTTTGTGTGATGCTTTAAACACATTCGAGACAGCAGACTACCGACTTCAATATGTCCACAATAGAATACATGTGTGTATATGGAAATGATTATTTTAACGACGACACGGCAAAATGGCTGCAGGGCGTTGTCTATGCTAATTTTGTCGTTGTAGTCAAATTAAACTAATTTCTATTTTTGTACGCTACAAAACAGAAAAAGTGCTGTTAATATAATCAAAAATTAGAAGAATTAGTGCTTATAATATATAATAATGATTTTTTGGTTAAACAGCAAAGAACCGGATTGAAACAAGAATATAAGCGCGGCTCACCACCAAATCTATATTATTATTACTTTTTAGTATCCTTAAAAGAAGTTATATAGAAGGATGTTTGTCACGCCAACGCTCTTAGTTTTAGCAGTATGGGTATCATTGAAAAATTTAAAGTGCTTTTCACATGGTGTTTAAAGCACACCGATTTATTAACCCATTAAGAGCCCATTTCAAATGCTCACACTTCTTGACTGACTTTTTTACTAAATTTGCTTTATCTTTAAATTATGTCGATATAATAATAATTATTTAACAATAATATTCACATGTTACCAAAGTTATTAGGACTTCGATTAATAAAGTTTTTCTGTATTGCGGGCTTTCAGCCTTCCGGAAGACTTTTCAAATATTTACATATTACTATATTTCAATATGTAACAAGTGCATAAACTATTATCACTATATATTTTAACTCAAACATATAAATAAATTGTGAAGTTTTCCAAAATAAAATTTTTTTAACCCTAATAACTTTAAAATTTTATATGATGGAGTTTCTAAAAATACAGCATACAAAAACTTGGGGTGTTCTCTATAACATATTATATATGAGGAAATATTATTATACATATCGACAAAGTTTTAAAATAAATCCTCTTAAGGGGTTAATAAATCGGTATATTTCATACATCATATGATATGTGTTTCGAAAGACTTTATTATGATACCAATACTTTAAAGATTCAGATTATATTTTTCTTCCTATACTATTGATAAAGTGCTCTGAAACCTTTACGACCTATAGTTCATAAACTTAGTGCGTTGAACCAAAAAAATAGAGTAGAATCGCGATACAGTAATCTTGCGGTCAAGTTAACCAAATTTTAGCACTTCTGTGCCGCTCTAAACGTTAACTCTAAGTTAACTTTTCAGATCGTATTAGTAAAAGTACTGATTTGTACAAACGATAACAAATTAGATTAAATTTTTAGCTGAAAGTTGAGAGTTTAAACAAAATTGAGAAATATATTTAAGAAAAACTATCGGCGTTGTATTATTGTATATCTGAAGTTGCCATCTCAAAAATAAAAACGAAACGTCACAAAATTTTCGAGGCTTTGAAGAATACATAGGAAAAAGCATACAGGAAAACATTACATAGACCAAAATATGCCGATCTTAAAGCAAGCTTGTACAAATGTTTTCTTGAAGCATCGAAAACGTAATTGCGCAATCACTGTTCTAATTTCAATATCAATAGCTAAGCGCGAGTTCGTGTAACTGCAACCTGAAAAGACAATAATGTCAGTAATGGATGGCTGGCAAATGTTGAGAAAATACCCAAAATTCGCTATCTGAAAATTTTTGAAGAACTAATTTTCTGACAAACGTCATATGTAGCACCTAACACATAATACATGACTGATTGTATAATTATTAATTATAAATTGTAGCCGGTACAAATTAGATCTAAGTTTCTTTTTTGTACTGATGAAAATTAAGTCATTGAAAAAAATATAGGTACATATGTTTATTATTGCATTTTTTTACAATTTAGAAAAGTTAATAAATAAGACGAAAAAGTTAACAACCCTTAGGACATTTCAGTTCATTTTTTCGCGATTATACTGTATATTAGGATTTTTTATTCAACCTGCCATGAAGATGATATTCTTTATGAGTTCCAAAAACAATAAAATTAAAATATTTAAAATGTTTTTTAATAAATTCATTTGTTTTCACGTTAAAAAATTTATCATAAATGAGTATTTTTATTTTTGTAGGCTTAATTTAAGTTTGTGTAATTTTTTTTTGTGTTGTTAAATTTATAAAAATTAAAAATGATAGTGGCACCACTGAAATGCAAATACATAATAAAAAACACAGCTGTCTATATTTTTTCAATTATAGCTGTCGTCTTCAAAATAATTCAGTAGCTGATTACGTGACTACAATTACAACCTGCAGCATTTGTAGCTGTGCCTTCGTGTTGCCTGCTTTCTCGAATGTGTTTAATGCAGGGGTTTCCATTTCTTTGCACAATTGTGCACACCACTACTAACACATATTTTTATACTCTTCAATTCAGTCGTCGATGTGACTTCGACAAGTGTGCATGTCTAGCGGATGCTATATTATTTTGTTTCAGCTTACGCTCAAAAAATATTGTGCGGTCAAAAATGCTTTTGGTAACATCCAATGCCTTGCGTGCAATTTTTATTTAGAGTTTAAATTTTAAGACTTAAATGTAGAATAATGTAACATTTCATAAGTTTACATGCCAAGCAAAGAACTTTGTAAAATAGTAATTATTTGAGATTTAAAAGCAATTTTTAATATTTCAGATAAAAAATTTTAAAATGTCTAACAATCCTATGTGGAAGAAGCTGATAGTCACATTTATTATAGGTTTTATTTTACATTCGTATATGGATTCGGTTCTTATAATTTTACAGCACTTTTTTATTTTTTCTTATGCAATACTAAAAATTATTATTATAAATTATTATCTGATCACTAATTCCACTAACACCGTGGTAATAGTTATAAAACAGATTACCCAGTTTTTTTTGTTTAAACATATTAATGTGTTCTTATAAAAAGAATTAAAAACTCTGCTAATTTTTTTATTGAGTGTGATTATACATTATGCTGTTAAAAAAAATTATATATTTATTTGATGAAACGCCATTTTTTATTTTGTTAATAACTTAAAATTATATAAAAATACATATGTAACGTGAATCCTAATCAACAAAAATTTCAAATTTTCAAATAATATATACATTGTTTTGCATTTAAGCTAACGATATGTGTTTTGTTTGTGAAAAAATTCTTTGATGCCTGTAAAAGGATCCCTTTTTTCGTAAAAAAGACGTACCTAAATGCAGAAATTATTAAGAAAAAAATAGCCACAAGAATTTGTTGGTATTTTGTGCTTGTAAAAATATTTTTGTTTCTGTACCAATCGCGTCGGTAGGTTTTTTTCTTTGAAAACACTTTTCTTAAGTAAGTAAAAATATTTAAAAAACAAGTTAAAAAAGTCTTGTTTTCCTACAATTTATGTGTAAACCTATACACATAAAAGCAAATGTGACAGCAGGTAAAATTTTTGGGTAAGAAGATGTGTTTTATTGATGTATTAATGAAGTGTTATTGTTTGGCACTATTTTTATTGCTTACTTTTTTTATGCTACAATTATATGATCGAGTCCAAAGGGTTAACCTTACTAATTTATGGTATTTATTTAACGTACATAACTTTGACCTGTTATAATGACTTTCTACATTTTTACAGACATTCAGGTGCGCATTTGGTATTTTGTAAAAAGTTATGATATACCATTAGCAAGAATTAAAATGAATGCACAGATGTTTGAAGTATGAGTAACCCAACAACGTGAATACCTTTTCTATTTTACTTACCACTATGAATACCCTAACTTTTTACTAAAAGAACTTTTTCACGTTATAATTCTCATGTAATTTATTTTATTTTTGAACAAATAGACCAGGGAAATACATTTCTATGCACAATTGTGTATACCAATACTAATACATATTTTTGTTTTAGGTTAACAGAAAAAACTTTATGATGGCACTTAAAAAATATTGTGCGGTCAAAAACGCTTTTGGTAACATCCAATGCCTTATATGCTATGCAACATTTAAGGAAGAAACGGAATATGTTATTAAACGGCATTGCGATCGTTTTCATAATAATATAAATAATTTAAATGATAAGGAAAGAGAAGACCTGTTTTATAAAAATAAAACAATTTTTTTAGAAAAATTGAAAAAATGATTATTAGAAGAGGAAATTTATGAACCAAAATCAGTTCCCAAATTGAAAAAGGAGATTTCAAGTTTAGTAATATTTGAAATTGTTAAGAAAGGAAGACCATTGTGGGATGGTGTTTTTATCAACCAATTGCTAAACAAAATTTGGGAAATGCTTAATTAAAATACTAAATTTATAGAGTCTCTTCCCCTGTCCAGTCAAACTGTAGGTCGTCGTACTGTTCAATTAGGAACATATTTTTTCAATTTGTTTAGACGAAAGCACTGACATAAATGATCTGTGTGAACTTGTAATTTGTATTCGATGCGTAGACAGCGAATACACTATTTTTGAGTCCATGTTTACTTTAGAAACATTTTATGGAAATGTAACTGGTACGTTGTTGTATGATGTTGTCACAGAAAAGCTTCTTTCCATTGTAGACATAAACAAATTTGCTGGAGTCTGCACAGATGGAGCCAATGTAATGTTGGGCAAATATAATGGGCTTATAGGCCAATTAAAAAAACACGAATTTGCATTTCATAATTTTCACTGCATAATTCATCAGACCGCTCTTGCATCGAAATTCATAAATGATACCCCAGCTATGAAGACAGCAGAGGATATAATAAATAAAATTCGAGGCGGACATCAAGCGCTTACCCACCGAAAATTTGTAAGCTTTTTAAAAAACAAAAATGCTGTGAATTGTGACCTGAAAATGTTTACAGAAGTTCGGTGGCTAAGTCGCGGTGATTGCCTGAATAGACTTTATGATTTAAGAGAAGTTCTTCAGTTCCTAAAAACTGAGAAAATAGAAAAAGTTTTTGTACAGTGCTTAAAAGACAATAATTTTATTTTAGACTTAGCTTTTTGGCAGATACGACAAGTATGTTAAATGAACTTAATTTGGAATTGCAAGGAAAGGAACACAATATATGCGACTTGTCAAAAATCATTCACAATTTTAAAACAAAACTTTTTCTATTTTTTCGAAAATTAAAACAGGTGATTTTTCCAATTTTCCAAGAACTTCACTTGTTTAAAGAAATCTCGAAATCGACAAATAAATGGATATGCCGAAATATTTGAAACACTTTTCAATAATTTTCAAGACAGGTTTCAAGATTTTGTAATTTTACAACCGCTATTAGATCTTTTCGAAAACCCTTTTCGTTGCGATGTAAGCAACTACGAATTTGATATTCAATCAGAACTAATCATACTACGAAGCGAAGTAAATGCTCCAGACGAAAATAATATTGTAGAGTTCTGGAAAGATTTGGATGGCGAGTTCTATCCTGAACTAAAAAAAATCATTTAAGTGCCTCTCTTTATTCGGCACTACTTACCTATGCGAACAAATTTTTTCGGATTTAAAATTTATTTGTTCCAAGCAACGTAATAAATTAAGTTCATCCCATTTGAAAAGCATTCTACTATTACGAAACTGCCATAAAAGTATAAATTTAGAAGATTTTATTTTATAAGTTGTATAATACAAGGGCACAAAATTAAACATTTTTTGTGTTGATAGAAAATTTATAGCAGTTCTTTACCAATTCAATGTCGCTGATTTTAAAACTGCACTTTTTTTTCTATCAGCTGTGATTTGCGTGCAATATTTATTTTTTATGAATTTTTAAAACATAAAAATCTTTAATTTTTTTACAATTGTTCGATAAGATATTTGAAACTGATTTAGAGTCAAAAAGCTTCCGAATAAAACAAAAGTGCAGTTTTAAAATCAGCGACATTGAATTGGTAAAGAGTTGCTACAAATTTTTTATCAACAGAAAAAATTTTTAATTTTGTACCTTTGTGTTATACAACTTATAAAATATATTACTAACATTTTATTTCGGCTGTAAATGAATGCATTCTCTCAATTTGTTTACTCTCTGGTACTCACTACTGCACAACCAAAAAATTTTTGGAAATCCCTGGTTTAATGCATGAGTTTGTTGTTTGGGTATGAAAGTTGAATATGCGAAAAAGGGAAACACACCACCACCACTGGCGTGTTGCCATACAATAGATTTATCTGTTTTTGCAAGTTTTTAAGATGCAAAAATTCCCAATCTCTATTTGTAGAAATTATTTCGTTAAATAGACCAAAGTTTAAAAGCAGAGTGATAACGGAAGTCATATTGGACATGATGCTGGTGCCTGTAAGCAAATGGAAAAATGATGAGGAAGGGGAGGGGGGGGGGGGGGGGGGGGTATGCAAATAAAACAACTTAATTAAATTTAAAAAAAAGTATATATTGGTATTTCAGTAGTTTCGCCATAACTCGGGCATTTTCCAATCGATTTGATAGATTTATACACCTACGTCTTTAGGAAGAAATTTACCATTTACTTTGGTAAAAAAACTTGGACTCGGAAAGATCTACGGTTCCCGAAAAAAGGTATTTTTCTTAAAAAAAATTATATTTTGGTAATAACTTTTTTGTATCTGAACCGATTTTTCCGTGTTTTTCAACAAATATGTTCTACTAAAAATTTCCAATCTTTTGATATATAAGACGTATCCATAGGTCATGTAACAGCTCTAAAAAATTTTTTTTTATAAATATGTTGATGCTTTTTAGCCCATTTTTGGAGTATTTTGCTAATAACTTAACCATTTCTTAACCGATTTGGCAGATTTATATACCCACGTCTTTAGAAAGAAAAAACCATTTACTTCGATTATAAAACTTGGACTCGGGAAGATCTATTGTTGCCAAAAATGGGTATGTTTAAAAAAAAATTTTATTTTGGGCATTACAATAGCCCATTTTTGGAGTATTTTGCTAATAACTTAACCATTTCTTAACCGATTTGGCAGATTTATATACCCACGTCTTTAGGAAGAAAAAACCATTTACTTAGATTATAAAACTTGGATTTGGGAAGATCTATTGTTGCCAAAAATGGGTATGTTTAAAAAAAAAATTTTATTTTGGGCATTACTCTTCCTTTTGTTGGGAGAAAAGTTTCAGGGTTTTCGGGAAATATATGCTGCTAACAATTTCTGATATTTTGGTATATAAAACGTTTTCATATGTCATACTAGAGCCCTACAATTTAAAATTTTGAGTATTTTCAATAATGTCTTTGTACGGGAGGTACTACGCCTACTTTTCCAATTGCGCCCATATTTTGTGGGATACTGTGTATTGATAACCGATATGTTTGTACCTAGTTTGGGCACTTTAGCTCGTTTTGTTCTCCAGATATACAGAAATGTAAAACGTCTTTGTATGGGAAGTGCCACACCCACTTCTCCAATCCCTCCCATTTGTTTTAGAGACTTTGTGTATTGGCAAGCAACATGTTTGTACTAAATTTGAAAGCCGTAGCTCTTGCCGCTCTCGAGATATGCAGAAAAAAGAATTTAAAAACCAACAGCAACATGGGATTTATGGAAAAAATTAAAGATAGTCGTGGTTTTTTGCTCATATCTCAGTCATTTATGGACCGATCTTCCTGAATTTCAATAGCAAACAAATATGTGACATAAATGTATAACACCCTAGCCTTCATCATATCTGGGGTCTTCGGAAAACCTATTTCAACGGACGGACAAACGGATTTGAACTTCCCTTCTCATAAGAAGCCAGAATATATGGTCTTAGATCAATATTGTAGAAATTACAAACGGAATGACAACGTTATATATACCCTTTTACCTTCGTTGAAGGGTATAAAAAAAACTAAACAAATTTGCACATATCGTCAGCTAAAATGCAAAAGGGGATAACAACAGTTTTTTTATTTTTTACAGAAGCAAAAACCTTCACAAAATCAAAAAAAAAAAAAGATGAACTTGTCATTTGAATTTATTTAAGGCTAGTTTACACGGTAATACAAAGTGTTGCGACATGTCAAAAATGATGGAGAATAAGCAAAATCGTATAATGTAAAAGCAAAATGCATTGAGTAAGAGATAATACCGATACAAAATTTGACAAACGGTCGGTAAATGCTAATTTTCTAAACCATTTTAGAACCTTATCTGTCCTCATACATTTTCACAGATAATGGTGAAGGTCGTTACTGTAACAATCTGCTTTTTCGTTATTAACTCAGCTGTTTAATATCTTTTCTTTTATCGTACTTAGCCTGCAGTCGCACAATCAAGTTTTGTCTTTTAATTCCTTTCAATTTGCTCTCACTCTCATTTTTTACTAACACGCTTACACTTTATATATTGACCACGAGATTGCTCTCAATTTTACTTTTCCATTTATTTGGCAAATTTTTCGTGCAATTTAACAGCTGATTAGAAGTTAAGTGAGCAAAATTTTCGTTTGGTTTTATATATTGTTTTCTTGATGACATCTTGAAAGTAAATTGCTTAAAAATTGCGTCTAGCCTACGTCACAGCTTTCAATTTTTATAAGTTTTGACAAACAGTGTATGTAAAAAAAGCTATCAAGAAAATCTTGATCGTGTGGCTGGAGGGTTATACCATCCGTGTAAACACGAATAGTACCTACAATAGATTTTTTTTATTTTAAACACGAAGAGAATTTCATAATATTTTGATTCTACAAAGTCGTAATACATTGTATTACCGTGTAAACTGCAATAAGGTGCCATATTTGATGGCAGGGATTTAAAAGTTTTTGTGAACATGTGGTTTAATAAAACGAACAAAAATCAATAAAAAAAAACTCTATTTCGAATTGTGGTGACGATATATACATAATATGCATGTTTGCATTCATGTATCATTTTCGTACATTAATTTAATAAATTATGCTTTAAACTTTTTAAAATGTGATAAAAAATGTATAATAACACTGGGGAACAGTCATTTTGCGGCCTGGAACTCTATAACAAATTTTTACTAATTTGAAGTTGCTGGTTTCAAATCGAATCTATGTTTTTCTCTATCAGCTCGAGATATACCGTATGTCCAAAATGAAGGCACTTTCACCACATATATTGGAATGACTTGACAACGGTTCACAGTTTAAAAAAACCTGAAACTCGGCAACAATTTTATCTTTAAGCCGTACTTACATTGATTTTAAATTTTATCGGTAGTTTTAGAGATATCGTTGAAAATAAAATTTTTTTTGTACCTGCTTTTTTATAATTTACAAATTAATTTATAAATTAACATATATCTATAATTATTAAATTTTTACAAAAAATGTAAATACCAACCATTACCAATTATACAAAAAAAAAAAAAAATGGCCATATAGTCAAACGTAAATTTCCATCGCCTCATTTGACAGCCCACCTACTGACAGTTAAAAGGCGGAAAACAATTCAATTTTTCCTTTTTTGTTTTTTATAACTGTGAAGTACAAATCGCCAGATCATTATTGGTTTGGTGCATATGTCAAAAAGTCGTAGTAGAGAAAAACGACAAGGAAGGTTTACATGAAGTTTTCTGAAAATATTCCCGATAGAGTTTTTTTTTTGCATTTTCACCACTGCTTCTGTCATATGTTTTAAAGAAGAGTTGACAATATTTTATTGAAAGTGAAAATGATTGTTTTGTGCCGCCACTTTTCTAATATTATTTCTAAAAAAGGAGTTTTTTGTGCAGCATACGTATATTTAATGCTGTGAATTGAGCTGTTGACATTTTATTTTGCTTTTACTACTTTTTTCCTTTCGGCAATGAAGCGAATCAAAATTAAAATTTATTTTCTTGTTGTCATTTTATTTTTCTTTCGCTTTAACTACTTGTTTTTCTTACGGCAATGAGTAATTTGCAGCATTCGCCAAACAATGGCTCATAGAGCAAAATAATACTTAATACACTTTAAAATAGTTAATGCTTAATATTGCAGAAATCAAAAAAAATTTCGTGGAAGAGGTTTTGGATTCAGAAGGCGGGTAATCAAAATATATATGGGGTGTATATATATATATATATTTTGATTTACCGCTAACTAATTTAGTTAAATGGTCGGTAGGTCAAACCAATAATGAGCTGACGAAATGTCGTTGATTGTCGTTAAAAGGCCACATACAAAAAGTTTCAATTCATAAACTTTTAATAAGCTGAATTTTAAATGGAAAATTGGATGATTTTACTGTTATAAAACACAAATATTTTTTATGAATAAGGTTTCACTTTATTTTTTCCAATATGCTAACGAATTATATTACGTTTCCACTTACATGTTTTGGGCCACAAAACCAGTTTTGCTGTAAAACAAGCGTTTTGCTATGTGTTTTCCCATACATTTTTAATGTTCGAAAAACCCAAACAAAAACTCGTTTTGCTCCAAAACACATCGAACATTTTTGAAAATCATGAATACAACTCTGAGTTATCCATTACTGATGATTGACAAATTGCGAAAAAGTGACATATTTACCAAAATAACCAGACTTTTTTAAAAGGTTAATGCAAATTTCCAGCTGATTTTTTATATTGCAACGTAAAATAATGAAATAATATAATAATAAAAAGGTAGTAAATTATTGCGTTTATATACGTACAATGTACGTACAATTTCGTACATATGTATATGTATATCTGTGTATTAAAAACAAAGAAGGAAATTCTATGATAAAAAAAAATTTTTTTGTTCAACACATATTTTGTTTGGCTTTCATGTTTGTTTACAACATAAATGTCACATTTATTTCTAAAATTCAAAAACCAAAACGACTTTAACATAATGGTAACACTTTGACCAGTTTTGCTCAAAACAAGTTGGTTTGCGTGGGAAACTTTACGATTTTCAAGTATGACAACTTCTTACTTATGTTGACATTCTAGTAACAATAAAATTTCCCGGTAAGTTTAATATGATAATATTCAATTCTTAATTAATTATTATTAATTATAATTGCATTATAACAAGAACAAAAAAAAACATATAACTGCACCCATCATTCATAGCGGCCAATACAAAAAGCCAGATGCAGCAAAATGTTCAACAACAACCTACGACCACAGCAAATTCCCGAAGACTTGCAGTTCAACCACCACCCATAACTCCACTAGCGTTTATGCCAACATTTGTACCCACACAAGCTGTTGATGCAGCACCCGTTACAACCATTACAGTGGTCTTAAGCAGTGCCAAAGCTTTATCAAGGACGACAACCTTTAAATGTTTTCATTAAACAGGTCACAAGGTGTGGGAAGATTCATCTTTAGCCGATTGGCCAGATGATGATTTTCGTATATGTTGCGGTGATTTGGGCAATCGGATTTGTTAGCTTTCGTGGACATGCAGACTTTCTAGAGGCTGTGGAAGAAATGGATGGGCGTTATGTGGGAAGTCGAGCAATTAAATTAAGAAAAAGTACTTGGCGTCAACGTAGTTTGGATGTGGTTAAGAAAAAGGAACGTGAATCCATACATTTAGATAGTGAAAAAATAAAAATTGTACCTCCAATGGCCAACTTCACCAGTTTATTTAAATATCAATTCATATTTAAGTTTTTTTTTTTCATAAAATTTTGTTTTTGTTTTACATGAAAAAGAAATTTTAAACATAAATGGATATTTAAATAGAATTGGTGAAATTGGCCATAAGTATATCAATAAAAATTCAGAAATAACAGTGTGCTTAAATTTAAGAATTTCATAAAACTCAATATTTGTATGGGAGCACCTCTAAAAGGTGGAGTATGTTTTGAGAAAGTATGTTTTGAGAAAATGTTAAGAGCAAAAAAATAATGGAGGTCGGTTTATATATTCTATCTTCCTGGAGGCGACTCCCAGGCAGTTATGGGAGTTTTTCTGCAATATATTTCTTGCCTACATTAAAAATGTTGTATCGGAGTCCCCTTAAGAAATGAGATAGCGGGTAGGTACGGTTTGCTCATACACTTGACTTGTCTAGGGGAATCCTAGGCGCTGCAGGGCAAAATTTAAAAAACTTATTTAAAACATACAAATAAAAGCTTGGTACTTTTTTGAACTTCGAACGTTTAAGGAAGAAGATCGTTTATTTAATTACCGTTAATATTGGACCTAGAAACATAAAATTCAACATGCAATATCCAGAGTGATAAGACTATGTAGGAACTTTTTGGTACTTTTTTGGTCTTTAACTGTTACTTTATGAATTTCCGTTAGTATTGGACTTAAAACATAAAAGTAAAAATGCATTGTCCTGAGTGAATGTGAATCTCTAGAGGGATCTATTTGGTACTTTTTCGTTCTTTAACTGGTACTGGTTTTAATTTTCATTAGCATTGGACTAAGAAACATAAAATGAAACATGCCATGCAAAAAGGGGATGTAAGGGAAATGAAATCCTTATTCTTTCACTTTTGTGTTCTACATGTGCTACTTTTTACATTTTTTATAATATTGAATTTAGATTTCCCAGTTAAATATATATTACATCGAAAAATGAGTGTATATTAAGTTTATCATACCGTGTGAAATTTTTAATTATTCGCCCCACTAAGTATATATATTCTGAGTTCTTGAGTAATTCTAAGTCACACTTAACAAATACTTGAAGTCCCACATGTAACCACAATTATTATCAAATGTTTATTTGATTTTAAACAACGTTTACTGAATCAAAAAACATTTCAGACTTTATTAATAACAATTTCCTATAATTTGTTTTAAGAAATATTGTTTAGTGAATCCATAAAAACTGTTACAATGAAAATGGTAGATGAAATTTGTGGAAAAGCGTTGTTCGGATTCTATAGTCAAATATTTGATAAATGTGGACTAACCTTTAGTCGATTTACTCATGTTCGTTAAAAACGCTTTCGAAAAGCTCAAAAGAAAAGAATAGTATTGATGTCAAATTGTTTTTGGTTATCCTTGGCAGTTTTGGATTAAAATGCAACAAGATCGGTTCAGTAGGATAACAATTATGAATCAAAATGTCTAACAACCCACCTAAATTATTAAAATTTTTTTATAAACTAATATAATTAGTAGCGGAATGCAATTATTGGTATAAGATTTTGCACATATTCGTTTAATATAACCTTAAAATACTAAACAATTTTGTGAAATTCAGTCCATAGTTTTTCATAGGCCTATATAAAGCCCACTGTCGGAAAATACCTTAGAACGCGTAAAACCGCAACGCTAATGCTATTATAATGAATTTTTGTCGGTCAGTTTTATGTGATTATAAATCACACTGTCAACTTTCGTAAAGATCGTTACGCAATTTATGATAGGGCCCATTAAAACCTCACTCTCGGAAAACACATTAGTTACACCTATCAAATATTTTCCGTCCTACAAGAAACTACTAGTTTTATTAAAAAAAATGTTTGCTTTTTCAAAAAGTTTTTCAGCATTTTCATTAACGGTTTATTTTCTTATACATATTAAATATATGGATATGGTTTTATTTATTCCACGGCAAATCCACAAGGTTTTTTAACTGCTTGTGTAAGTTTATCATAAAGCAGTTGATAGCTGCCGTAGGACGCCAAATCAATACCTCGGGGCTCTACAGCACCTATTGAACTCTGTAAAGCACGGAACCTTGTAAAGCAACACGTAATGAGCACGTAACAAGTTGCAAAAGTCCTAGCAGGCATTTCCGATGAATATGATTCAACCACCTTTAAAAGATGGAATAAAAAAATAAGCAATATCATAAATATTTTTTTATAATTAACAACAACAAAACAAAAACTTACCTGCCAAAACAATGTACATAATTTGTTGAGCCTCTGGTGTGCAATGTCTCAGTTCACAATTACCTTTTGAAAAATTAAATTAACAAATTTGTTTAAATTCTATTGAAATACAAAAAAAAAAATTACCTTCTTGTAATGATAAAAATTGTTGTTCAAACCCCCGCATAAATCTACAACGAACATGCATTTTTACATATTTTCGTTTATTATTATTTTTACACTTAACGTAGAATAAACAAAAAATTTTCTTTTTTTTATATTTTCAACTAATATTTTAACATTCACTCTTGAATTTGCCCCGACAAATAATTTGGGAATAATAATGTGGAAACATGGCAACAAAAAATTTCATATACACGGATCATATTATTCAGCCATGTTCGCCAAATAAATACAACGTATACAGCTGTTCGTCAATTATGCGCTGTCCACAAAAACCCATTTTTAAAAGACTTCTAAAAAGTTTAGAACAAAAATATTGAATTTAGTTTCCTAAAATATTGCAATTTATAATATTTTATCAAAAAATTTAACGATTTTTTCTGTCCGCCAATTATGCCCTGTGCATAAGTATATATATGTTTATATGTAAGTTAAGATATTGCAAAACATATCTTAATAAAAAATAATAAATTCTTTATTACAGGCGCTGATATTTTGTGCTGACGCCGGCGTCTGGCAAATTTATTAAATATAGTAATTCAAAACTCTTTTTGCATTTATGGGAACGGAATTTTATTTGTTTAATAATATGCAACATAATGAAAAGGTACATAAATAATATGATTCTTGATTTCAAAAAGGGTAGTCTTTTAGCAAACATAGAACAATTAAGTTGTTTTGTTAACATAGAACAATTAAGTTAAAGAAAATAAAAAATAGAAAATATTTTTTTAATGAAAATGTAAAACGTTCTGAAAATTATAAAGTAAGGACATTGATAGCGTATCCACAGCCAGAAAAGACAAGTATCCTAAATAGAGGAGAAAAGTGAATAAAAAAACCCAAGAAAGTATCATAAAAAGGAGAAAAATAAAATTAAAAAACAGGTATCCTAAATAGAGCAGAAAAGAAAACAAATCAAAAAGTATCCCAAAAAGGAGAAAAATAAAATTAAAAACAATTATCCTAGATAGAGGATAAAAGTGAAAACAAAACCAATAAAAAGTAGAAAAATAAAATTAAATAAAAGTGACAATATTAAATACAAAAATTTAAATTAAAAAAGTGACACTCAAAAAATCTCTATAACTATAAAGAAACATAAAGAATACTACAGTGCTAAAAAATATAAAAATTTGGGTTTTTATGAAACCACAAAGATTAAATAATTTAAAATTAAAAAGTGACTCTCAAACAAGAAAATAAAGAAAAAAAGGGAATACTTCACAAACAGTGTTGAAAAAAATATAGAAATGTTGGGTTTTTATGAAACCACAAGGATTGAATAATTTAAAATTAAAAAGTGACACTTTAAACATCTTTAAACATCTTTAATTATTTTAAAACATCAACAACTGACAACAATCAACAACCAAATACCAATACGGAAAAGGAAGCGGTCTGTAAGATTAAATATTTATTACCTTTTTTAATATATGTTTTTTGAACAAATTGTTTACAATTATAATTTTATGTTCCATTTACTTTTATGAACAAGATTATGAATATTGTTTCATAATAATTTTTAATAATAATTTTTTTATATATAAACTTAAAGCTATTTAACAAATATATTTTGCACAATTTGTGTTATTATAAAATAAATTCATTCAAAGTGTAAACACAATTATAAATCATTTCCAATCTGGACTCAGATATCGATTCGCTAGTATATTTGTTCGGGTCATTGGATACTAATATTAACGACAAAATGGCAACTACGGATCAGGTTAGACTTTTAATAGAAGCACATACAGGGCCACTAATAGCGAGGATAGAAGAAGTAAACAGAAATTTAGAAAGATAAACGGTTTCGGACACAGTGGGCGAATTCGAAGAGGAAAAGATCAATATTACGGGGCATTGTGACGAGCCACTGGACGTCATAAAGTCTTTGCCAACTTTTAGTGGTAAGCACTCGTACGTGAGCTGGCGTGAAGCTGCCACGTATTCCATGAATCTCTATGCCAGGGGTAGTAAGCGGTACTATGCTGCTTTAGCGATCTTGAGGAACAAAATAGTAGACGAGGCGAATAACGTACTGACTAATCACGGAACTGTACTAAATTTCGACGCTATAATTAGCCGTCTGGACTTCGCTTACGCAAACAAACGACCTTTGCACTTAATAGAACATGACCTTAGCGTTGTGAGACAGAGATCACACTCAATACTGGATTATTACAATGAGGTGTTTTTGTTATTAATGTAGTTATACGAAAGAAAGAATTCTTTCGCACATCGGAAATAGGCTATAAGCCTTCAGGCGGTCGTAAACCAAGCTTGGTACAGGGTTCTTCGAAACCAGGTACCTCTAAGGCTTCCCAGGTCCGGACGGGAGAAAAACCTGTCAAAACCCCTTCCTCGGGTGCTGGCTTGACGGTACAGACTCAGTCTGCCGGAAATCCAGTTTCCCATGTGCCGAAACCTTGCAAAGAGAGCACCCGAAGAAAGATTCGATGCCCTCTGATGCACCTCCCTCAGCCTCTACGGCACTTACTAAAAAACCACAAAGGCACATAAATGCATCCAAACGGGCCTTCACAACCAGGCGCTCCGCCTACAAAATCATTAGCCGACTTGGTGAAAAACCGGTTGGTGAGCTCACGGAGCAGGAGAAAACCTCTCTCCAGTGGGTAAAAACCCATATTGAGGGTTTAAAACGAGCACCTCCCTCTGCAGAGACTTAACGGTCCAAATATACGCCTCAACGGCCGCAAAACAGGTCGTACAAATATGTCGCTAAACACCACCTCATTTGGGCGATCATTGACTGCCACCGCCAGTGACGGCACCATTTCCTTCAAGAACTGGAAGCTGGTTGAGGTGAGTCGCTTTTGGACTTCATAGTAGAAAACGAGCTAACAGTAGTTAATAGGGGTAGTGGGCCAACCTTTATTGTGACTAACAGAAGGGAGGTTCTTGATATTATGCTTATAAGTGATAAGTTCGCAGATATGATTATCGATTGGAACGTGTCAAAGGACAGTTCCTTCTCTGATCACATGTATGTTGATCTAAATTTTTCTTTAAAGTTGAATCAGTTAAACCCTACACGAATAGAAGAAGGACCAACTGGTCTACCTATGCGAGTGTACTCGGGGACAAGCTACCTACATATGTGCCCGGTTCTCATAGACAGTGTGTCCATGCTCGACTCCGCAGTGGAGACATTGACTGGTGTCTTAATGGAGGCAACAAACGAATCCTGTAAAAGAATCGACAGTAGGGGCAAAGTTAAGCCAATATGGTGGAATGCGGAAATTGCTGAAAAGCGCAAGGAAAGCAGGAAACTCTTTAATGAGGCAAAACGTAATGGTGTTTGGAACAATTACAAGTCCTCAGTAAATGGATTCAAAAATCTTATCTGGAAGGCCAAGAGACAGTCATGGAAGAAATTGTGCAGTGATGTGGAAAACTCCTCGGAGACAAGTCGGCTACGTAAGATTTTATCCTCTAAACCAGCTATTCCATAATATATACGAAAGATAGATGGATCCTGGACCACAAACAGTCGGGACACCCTTGAGGTCCTGATGAATATACACTTCCCAGGTTGCACTGATGATGTGCTTAGGGAGTGTTATGTATAAGTATTATTATTATATACTATTACTGTAAATACTCTTAGTTATGTTACATATTATATGTATCTCATGTAATATTATTGTTAGCAATTAAATAAAGAATTATCTATATATATAAAATTGTAAAGTTACTGACTGACTGACTGATTCATCATCGCACAGCCTAAACGCCTGAAGTTAAAAACTTGAAATTTGGACCAGGGGTTGGTCTCTCCCCAAATCGATCCACTAAGACGGGATTTTTGGAAATTCGAATGTTTAGGGGGTAAAAAAGGGCAAAAACGGGTAAATTCGGTAACCTTATATCTCTAAAACTAAAAACGATACAAAAAAAATTTAATGCTTTTCGTTGTTCTTTAGAAAAATAAGCGGACAGGTGTCTGGTACTTTTTGTAAATTCAGCCCTTTAAGGGAGTAAACGGGTAAAACCTGCATTTTGGTACTTTTTTGTCACCCCATCTATCTTTTAAATCCATAAACCTAGAAATAAGGGTTATACCACATTTGAAACTTATCTAAAAAATCCAAATACGAATTTGGTACTTTTTCGAAATTCGGACGTTTAAGGGGTAAAAAGCGTAACTATTTTTGGTACTTTTTTTATAAAACATTTTTTTTATTTATTGACATAAACGTATTAAATTATGGGCTCCCACTACATTATTGAAATTTTTCATGCTTCAATGGGGAGAAAAAAAGTACCAAAAAGGGGCAATACGGAGTAAACGGGTAAAATCTGTATATTGGTACTTTTTTGTCTTCCCATCTATCTTTTAAACTAATAAACATAGAAATAAGGGTTATATCACATTTGAAACTTATCTAAAAAATCCAAATACAAATTTAGTACTTTTTCGAAATTTTGACGTTTAAGGGGTAAAAACCGTTACTATTTTTGGAACTTTTTAACAAAACATTTTTTTTTATTCATTGACAAATACGTATTAAATTATGGGCTCCTACTACAATATTGAAATTTTTTATGCTTCAATGGGGAGAAAAAAAGTACCAAAAAGTGGAAATACGGGAAATTTTATTTCTTACTTAGGTTTTTGGTTCCACAACTGACAATTTTTTTTAAGTATCGTTAATATTGGACCTAGAAACATAAACTTCAACATGCAATGTCCTGAGTGGATAAGAACCTCTGAGGGTACTTTTTGGTATTCTTTGATCTTAAACTGGTACTTTTTTAATTTCCGTTAGTATTAGACCTAGAAACATAAAACTAAATATGCAAAGTCCTGAGTGAATAAGAATTTGTTAGAGGGATCTTTTTGGTACTTTTTCATTCTTTAACTGGTACTTTTTTAATTTTCGTTAAAATGAGACCTATTAACATAAAATAAAACATGCAAGGTCCTGAGTGAATGAGAATTCGTTAGAGGGATCTTTTTGGTACTTTTTCGATATTTAACTGGTACTTTTTAATTTTCGTTAATATTGGACCTATGAACATAAAATTAAACATGCATGCCCCTGAGTAAATCAAAATCTGCAAGAGGTGCTTCTTGGTACCTTTTGGTCTTTAACTGTTACTATTTGAAGTTCCGTTAGTATTGGACCTAAAATCATAAAACTCAATATTAAATGTCCTGAGTGGACAAGAACCTATAAGAGGGATCTTCTTGGCACTTTTTCGTTTTTTAACTGGTACCTTTTTTATTTTCGTTAATATTGGATCTACAAACATAAAATTAAAAATGCAATGCCCTGAGTGAGTGAGAATCTGTAAGAGGGACTTTTTGGTAGTTTTTGTTCTTTACCTATTACTTTTTGAATTTCCGTTAAAATTGGACCTATAAACATAGAATCAAACATGCCTGTTCCCAAGTGAATGAGAATCTGTAAGAGTGGTTTTTGGTACTTTTTCGTACTGTATTGTTTGCCAACAGTTACTTATTGAATTTTTGTTAGTTTTGCAGCTACAAACATAAAATTAAACAAGCAAAGCGTTGAATGAGCATCTGTAAGAGGCAATTTTTGGTACTTTTTTGTACTTTATTTTGTGCTTTTATTGTTGTTAACTAAATAAAAAAAGAGAACAGGTGTCTGGTACTATTTCGAAATTCGGCTCTTTTAGGGACTCAAAGTGTAAAACCTGAATTTTGGTTCTTTTTTGTCCCCCATCTACCGTTTAAATCAATGCACATAGAAATAAAAATTATATAAAATTCGTAACTTATCTAAAAAATGCCAAGTGAAAATTTTGTACTTTTTCTGAATTCGAACGTTTAAGGGGTAAAAATCGTAAGTAATTTTGTTACTTTTTCCAAGATATTTTTTCTTCATCTATTTATTTTCATCGCATAGCCTAAACGCCTGAAGCTAAAAAGTTGACATTTGGACCTGAGGCAGGCCTTTCACAAAATCGATCACGCTGACCTCATATCTGCTAAGCTAAAGGAGATACAAAAAAATTGAATACCTATTATTGTTTATTAAAAATAAGCGGACAGGTGTCTAGCACTTTTTTGAAATAAGGAGTAAACGGGTAAAACCTGTATTTTTAAAAACTTTTTTGCTATGCCATCTATCTTTTAAACCAATAAACATTAAAATAAAAAATATATCACATTCGTAACTTATCTAAAAAATACAAATACAAATTAGATGCGTGTCGAAATTCGAATGTTTAAGGGGTGAAAATCGTACCTAATTCTGTTATTTTTTTTTAAACCTTTTTCTTTATCTACCTATATAATATAAAATTGTAAAGTTACTCCCTGATTCATCATCGCACGACCTAAACGCCTGAAGTAAAATGCTGAAATTTGCCCTGGAGGTTGGCCTCTCGCGAAATCGATTACCTATGATGGGAGTTTTGGAAATTTTTATGGTTAAAGAGTAAAAAAGGTTAAAACGGGAAATTCCCTAACCTGATGTTCATTAAAATAATAAGCGGTTAGGTATCTGGTACTTTTTTGAAATTAGACCCTTTTGGGGAGTAGACCTGAATTTTAAAACTTTTTTACCACGCCATCTATCTATTAAACCAATCAACATTGAAATAAAAAAATATCACATTCGTAACGTATCTAAAAAATACAAATAAAATTTTTCAAAGTACGAACGTTTAGAGGTACAAATCGTCCCTTTACAAAGTAGCGGGCTTAAACCTAGAAACATAAACTTTGGCGTAAAAATATGTCCACATAAGAAAAAGGGGCGCTAACGAAGTAGCGAGTTAAATGCTAGTATAATATAAAATTGTAAAGTTACTCCCTGATTCATCATCGCACGACCTAAACGCCTGAAGTAAAATGCTGAAATTTGCCCTGGAGGTTGGCCTCTCGCGAAATCGATTACCTATGATGGGAGTTTTGGAAATTTTTATGGTTAAAGAGTAAAAAAGGTTAAAACGGGAAATTCCCTAACCTGATGTTCATTAAAATAATAAGCGGTTAGGTATCTGGTACTTTTTTGAAATTAGACCCTTTTGGGGAGTAGACCTGAATTTTAAAACTTTTTTACCACGCCATCTATCTATTAAACCAATCAACATTGAAATAAAAAAAATATCACATTCGTAACGTATCTAAAAAATACAAATAAAATTTTTCAAAGTACGAACGTTTAGAGGTACAAATCGTCCCTTTACAAAGTAGCGGGTTTAAACCTAGAAACATAAACTTTGGCGTAAAAATATGTCCACATAAGAAAAAGGGGCGCTAACGAAGTAGCGAGTTAAATGCTAGTATAATAATAAAGTTGTTTAAGTCTTAAGCCAACCATCAAAGTTATTGTTTCAATTGGATATAACATTTTGGCGACGAGAATATTAATCGAAAACACGTGTGTTCACTTTTCTTGTATTTTTGGCAATTTCTTTTTATAAAAAGCAAAATTGAATTTTATCGGACAAATTAAATACTTTGATATGGAGGATGATTTTGAGTGCTATACTGATCGAATGAAGCACTTGATAAAATGAAACAATATAATAGAAAACTCCAAGAAAATCTCATTTTTAGTGAGTACAGGTGGAGAAGACTTATATAAAATTGCCAAGACACTGGTAGCTCCTAAAAAACCTGAAGAAATGAGGTACGAGGATATAATTAGACGATAAAAAATTCATTTTCAACGTAAAACTTACGTAACGGCAGAACTTTTTAAGTTTCTAAATAGAAGTCAGTTGCCGGAAGAGACAATACAAGATTATATAGTCACTATTAAAGGATAAGCAGCTACTTGTGGGTACGGATCTTATCTGGATGACACCCATAAGGACAGGTTGTTAATGGGAATACGAAATAAAAATATTCAAGCAAAACTAAGCGGCTCGTAATATGGAAATGTTGGAAGAAGAAATAAGACACATGAGAGGTGAGCAGGGAATATCATTGGTCAATAGAGTAAAGAGCGTGAGAAATAAAAACGAAAATGCTGAAGAAAATCCCAGAAGAAGAAGGAGTGTGCAGTGCTTTCATTGCGGTCGGTGGGGGCATTTACAAAAATTTTGTAATGTATATAATAAGCAAAAGTATGTGGGTAAGAATAAGGATTTTAAGAAACAAATTGCGGACCGTAATAATTGTATCGATGACGTCATATTAGATGACGGGGATAATAGTGAGAGTGTAGGACAACAGAATATCAATACTGAGCTAGGGTATTTAAATTCATTGAGTGGTAATAGTTCTCCCTTATGTATAACGGTATTCTGCGAGAACACGTTACTCCGAATGGAAGCAGACTCTGGGGCATGTACATCGGTAATTCATGTGGATACTTATAAAATTTTTTTCTTCTAATATCCCAATTAAATCTACTGCAAGACGATTGAGAGTTATTTCAGGGCAATATGTTGAGGTTATTGGGTTTATTGAGGTTCAGGTTAAAGTTAGTAGGGAGAGTGAACAGATATTACTCTCATTATATGTAATGACAGGTAATCAGAATTTCACACCACTGCTTGGTCGTTCGTGGCAAGATAGATTTTTTATTAATTGGAGAAGTGAGTGGATTAAGAATATAGATTGTAATAAGGTGACAGATACAGAGAATGATGATGTCTTAAAAATATATTAAACCTTTGATTCGGTATTTAATAGAAGAGATGGGGGGCCTATTCAAACTTTTAAGGCGGACATTATAATTAAAAATGGTACTGTACCAATTTTCTATAAACCATACACTGTACCTTATGGAATGCGCGAAAAGATTGAAAATGAATTACAGAGACTTCAAAGTGAGAAAATTATTTATCCAATTAGATATAGTAGATGGGCATCTCCTATTGTCCCTGTGGAGAAGTCCAATGGACAAATTCGTATATGTGTAGATTGCAAGGTGACAGTCAACCGTTTTATTGATACAAACCACAACCCCTTACCTAGATGTGATGATATTTTTGCTCAATTAGCAGGTTGCGTTTATTTTTGTGTACTATTGGAGATTTCTGAACAATCTCAAGAATTACTTACAATAAATACACATAAGGGCTATTCCGTTACCAAAGACTCATATTTGGAATTAAAAGTGCTCCCGCAACATTTCAATCCATCATGGATACCATTTTAAGCGGAGCTTCATATTATATGTATCTCATGTAATGTTATTGTTAGCAGTTAAATAAAAAGTTGTTTTAGTCTTAAGCCAACCATCAAAGTAATTGTTTCAATTGGATATAACAGGGAGGAAATATTTAGCGGCGCTCGGGATATCTCTAATATTCCGATAGCTCGCCATCGTGTGGAATGGGCGGTCAAAAGCTTCTATCCCTTTAAATCTCCAGGCCCGGATGGCATTATCCCAGCGGACCTACAGAAGAACCTGGAAATATTGATGCCATGGCTCTTGGCAATATTTAGAGCTTGCCTGAGTCTCTCACATGTCCCATCAACTTGGGCAACATATAAGATCGTCTTTATCCCCAAGAGTGGGAAGACATCTCACACTATGGCTAAAGACTTTAGACCAATTAGTCTATCCTCCTTTCTACTGAAAACACTAGAGAGGATTTTGGATATTCATATTAGATCATCGTTAGGACACAATTCCCTGTCACTGGCTCAGCACGCCTACACGAAGGGAAGGTCCACTGAAACTGCGCTTCACTCATTGGTGGGCCACATAGAGAGATCCCTGCATAACAAGGAATTTGCTTTAGTTGCATTCCTGGATATTGAGGGCGCTTTCAACAACGTTAGACCTGGATCGGTTACTAACGCTATGAGACATTTGGAAATCGACCCAGCGATCATTCAATTTGTCAGCAGTATCTGGCACTTCAGGCGTATCGAATCCAACTTGGGCGCCTCGAACATTTCAAAGGTTACGACTAGGGGCACCACGCAAGGTGGTGTACTGTCACCTTTACTTTAGAATCTGCATATAAATATCCTACTCAGAGCCATGGAAACGACGTGCTGCAGAACGGTTGCCTATGCGGATGACGTTGCAGTTGTGGCTATGGGTAAAGATCCCAGATTTTTGTCTGAACTAATGGAGTCTGCATTGGACGTCCTAACAAAATGGTGCCAGGAATGTGGACTGGATGTAAATCATGCCAAAACAGAACTGGTACTTTTCACAAGGAGATACAAAATTCCCAAATTTAATACCCCGAGGATAAAAGGGGTGTCACTGGAACTGTCTGACAGCGCCAAGTATCTTGGGCTTATATTGGACTGTAAGCTGAACTGGAGGATGAACACCAGCTCCAGGACTAATAAAGCGGCTACTGCATTATATTGCTGCAAAAGGGCCATTGGCCTAAACTGGGGAATTAACCCGAGGAATGTATACTGGCTATACGAATGTGTCATTAAACCCATTCTCTTCTACGGGGCAGCTGTTTGGTGGCCGGCGCTCAAGGCGAAGAGTCATCAAACCAGGTTTGAACGTACAATGAGAATGGTGGCGATAGCGGTAACAGGTGCCATTAGAACAACCTCCTCTTAGGCATTGTTTACGATTTTAAACTGGTTACCACCAGACATTTTGGCGAAAACGTTAGCTGCGAACGCGGCGGTAAGACTAAGGGCCACAAGAGCATGGAGGGATTATAATATCGGACATGCTAACATTCTGAATGATATTAATTGGCACATGGATGTTGATTATGTCACACCCGAGCCAATCTTTGATCCTGGCTTCACGGTTAGCATTGTGGATAACGTAGTCCACTATGATGACCTGCAAATCCCCGCGAATGCGAGTCGAATCTTCACGGACGGGTCTAAAACACTGTATGGTGTCGGTTCTGGCATATACTCCGAGCAGCTAAACTGGAGCATTCCTATAAGGCTGCCGGACCACTGCAGTGTCATCCAGGCCAAGATAATGGCCATCCACACAGCCGCGAGACGCATCCGGTACGGTGAAATATCTGAAAGGGATATTCACATTATTACCGATAACAAGGCGGCCATAAGATCCCTGGAGAATGTGTTCATCACATCGAGAATTGTCCGAGAATGCCGGATGTCTCTGGAGGAGATAGCGAGACATTCACTGGTCACCCTTAATTGGGTCCCCGGATATGGGGACATACATGGGAACTGCATGGCGGATTTGTTGGCGTATGCAGGCACCACCTTGAATCGGGATGGTTCCACATATTATGTAGGTGCTTTACTCCCAAGGTGTAAGCAACTTATAACGCACAAGTTTCATCTTATCGCCAGTCAGAGGTGGCACGATGAAACCACATGTGGGGAGACCAGGAAAATCTGGCCCATCATAGATGAAAAAAGGACACGGCGGGCATTACAGCTGTCCAGACATCATCTAAAAAACCTAATTGCGGTTATAACTAGCCACTGGCCCATTGGGAGGCACGCCCAAGGCTGGGGCTCCCTTATAATGAGTTGTGTAGAAGTTGCGGCGATGAGGAGGAGGAAGAGTCAACGGAACATCTTCTCTGTAATTGCCCGGCATTCGGCTCTCTGATGTTGATGTAAACAGGATCCACTCCTTTATTGAATCGACCGGATGGCTGCATGGGAATACTAGCAGCCAGATTTCATAGGACCCATGGGAGACGGCGTGATATGGTAACACAACGGGAACTAATTAATGGACCCACGTGAGCTGTGCATGATCACGGCTGCCAATGGAACCAAACCTAACCTATGAGGAAGAAGTTGAATTTTTGTGCTATGTAGTGGCTCACAATGTCATTAAAACTGACCCAAAAAAATTAGAAACTATACACAATTATCCATGGCCTAAAACGCTTAGACAACTTCGAAATTTTCTTGGAGTAATAGGATATTATAGAAAACTACGCAAAAATTGCTAAACCATTTACAAGATATTTGTCAGGAGAAAATGGACACATGTCGAAGAAAATAGAAATAAATTTAGATGAACAGGGTGTGAGTACATTTGAAAAACTAAAAAATGTATTATCTGAATAGGTTGATTTAGTCCAGCCTAATTTCAATAAGAAATTTATACTTAACACTGACGCCTCAAATAAAGCAGTAGGTGCTGTCCTCAGCCAAGAGGGCATTACATTTATTTCGAAAACATTAACTAAAACCGAACAAAACTATGCAACAAACGAAAAAGAACTTTATGCCATTGTTTGGGCACTAAGAAATTTAAGAACTACCTATATGGCAGTACAAATCTTGAGATTCAAACACACCATTAACCGTTGACGTTTGCTGTTTCTACACAAAACCCCAATGCAAAGATTAAAAGATGGCGCTCTTTTATAGAAGAATTTTCGCCAAAACTTATCTACAAACCAGGTGTAACTAACGTGGTAGCTGATGCTCTTTCGCGTCAATACTTAAACATCATTTCAGACGAAGAATCTTTACATGACACTCAACATTCCACTGAAAGCAGTGATAACTTTAACATTCCAGAAGTTTTTAGACCTTTGATAGAATTTAAACAACAGATAATGTTAAGTTAAGCTAATTTTACGATTCAGGAAATGATAATTAATTTTGGACGGACTAGACGTATTATAGAATATGACATTAGAGAGAATCTTAAAACCATACTCTTGGAATTCATTCAACCAAATTTGGTTACTGCAATATAAGGTACGCCGGAAGACCTTTATGACTTAAAAGAGACTGTCATAGATGTTTTCACAAATAAATTTGTATTTACTAAAATATTTCCCATCGACGTAATAAATTATTAACAGACAGACTTATTTATAAGGATAATATTAAGACATAACATTTTAGATAATAATTTTTTTGTGTAATCTTGAACTATTCCATAATACTTCCCGCAATATTATTTATTACTTACAGACAACGAAGTTTCTAATAATACTTTTCGCAATATTTAATATTTGCAAGACAGAAGTCCAA
>OX031011.1:24787115-24799615 GCA_943735925.1 Pollenia amentaria
TAAGAATTCCACAAGATCGAAATATTTGTATGGAAGCCCCCCTAATGGATGCAATTAAGCGCAAGTATGTTTTGAGAAAATGTTAAGGACAAAAACTAATGGCGGGCGACTCCAAGGCAGCTATGGGACTTTTTCATCAAAATATGTATATGAATTATATTCTCCTCCCCTTACTGATAAAAAAAAAAGAATTTCTATGAACATTTTTTAAATTTCAACATACGCACGCTTAGACAAACATTGGTTAATCAACTTCGCTACTAATAAGAACCCATAATAAATATATTTTATAGTGTCTAATATCAATATTGAAGAAATTACAAACGGAATGACAAACTAATATGTATATACCCTTTCCACCTTTGGTGAAGGGTGGTATAACAATGACATCAGCAGTCCATTTTACTGCCAAAATTAGAGGCACTCGCGATTTTTTGCTCTTATCTCACTCTTTAATGGACAGATCTTGCCGAACTTTAATAGCAAACTTTCAACGGACAAAAAAAAATCGATTCCCCATCTTATCTGGGAACTTCGGAAAACCCATTTTAACCAACAGTTGAAATTCTTCCCCACATCACGTTAAACAACATTTGTGAAAATATAAATTTCTACTTCTGTCACACAATAAAGTTTATATTTGATATTTCATATTTGTTAAGGATTTCTTTTTTCTTTAAATTGCGGCCCATTTGAAATATGCATACGTCCGTCTTCTGCTTGCATTTCCCAAATTTATAGTATGAAATTTAATACATATTGAAGAAAGAGAAATAACCGTTTGTAAAGTGGATTAGAAAAACCTGATACAGATGAATCGTAATTTCGAATTTTTAAATTCAGCCTCAAAATCATTTAAAGTAAAATAATGATTTAGAGGTTACTACTGTTCAAATTTCCTGTTTTTAACATCCTATCGTGATAACCACCTTATAGCGCAATATTTAAAAATAACATGGATGCCAGTATCAAATCGAATGTTTCGTTGCAGCTGCGGAAATTCAAAATGTGGCATAAACAACAATTTTTCAAATAAATGTGGCACTAAAAAAATTTGATGTACACCATTTGCAGAGCCCATCTTTACAGCACAATTATCAGTCGTTATACGAACCATGTTATTTTTGGGAATGTTATTGTTTCAGAGCCACCAAGTACAATAGATTAGTAGTTTTTCTTACAAAACTCAGTTATGTTATTAATATTAAGGGGACCAGTCGAATTTGCTAAAAATTTATGATTTTTTTTCGCGATTTGAGAGTCAGTCAACCCTTACTTAGACGATATAAAATTGAAGCTACATATGTATTTGTGCATAATAAAGAAATGATAGCAAATATCAAATTAATTAAAACGAAAATTAATTAAACGATGAATTAGGAAAATTCCTTAAAAACATGAACTGAGAAAGTTTGTAAATTGTACCACATTAGTAATTGGTGCACCACTGTACTTTTGACGTTTAAATTGTACCAAAAAAAAGTACAGCTGTACCACATTTTTCAACCCTGATACATATTAATGTAAGAATGTGTTAGTGTACGAAATATCACACAGAGTTGCATCTTACCTGCGTTGCCATTGTGAAAATTTTTCCTTTTTATTTTTCGCTGGTTTATTTACGATGTTTCATAAAAAATTACAGTGAATTAGAGTGCATAACAATTTTGCATTAAAACACATTTCAAACTTATTTTATTTTTTATGAATACGGCTGATATAATATAATTTGCTGTATATTGGATGAAAATATTAAGTGATGATTTTTTGCTATTGACCGATCTTATATTTTATCTGTCCTTTATTATTGAAACGTTGTTTAATTTTGTGTACCCTTTCATACTACACACCTTAATTAAGGGTTGCACGATCAAGTTTTGCCTTTTAAGTTTTAATAGACTCACACTTTTTTTTACCAATATACTCATACTTTTAAAAATTTAACCGAATTTGATTTTAAAATTCTTTCTTGAGTGGATCGACCTACTAGGTTTAAATTTTTAGGAACATTATTAATGGAAAGTGCAAAATATTAGAAATTTTTGCGTATTCAAAGAAAAATGTTGCGATGGGTCTGAAGTTTTCCCATATTTAAAAAAAAAGTTATTAAATTTTGTCGTTACCAAAAATTAATTTAAACAGAAATTTTGGATTAAAACACTATTGTTGAACAGCGTTTTATGTTATATTAAAGATCTGCTTATATGAATTTTATTTTATGTTTTTATTTTTAAAATAAATAGTTTCTTGTTTTTTTTAAATAAATAGTTTCTTGTAAATAGTTTCTTGTAAACTATTTTTCTTTAAAAGAAAAATATATTTTTTTTAATTTAATTTTCTTATATCATTTTTTGTTGTTTGTTTGATTGCTTGAAACTTAAAAACGCCTAGGCTAAATTGGATACTTCCCTCTGCGTGTTTGTTTGTAATTGCTACGAAAAGGTTTAGGAAAAAAGAAAAGTCGACTAAACCGGGTTAAAAGCCCTACTTTGTGTACTTTTTGTAAATATTTTTTTTTAAACAATTTTGCTTAAAATTGAAACCTATGTTATTTATGATAAAGGCAGCAAACAAATAAGAACGTAGGATGTACGGCCGTACATTTCTTAAAACACGATCTATTTACTTACAATTCCGTCGTAAACATATCGAGTTTTCTTTTGAAGATAATCTTAAAAAATTCAAAATTTATTGAAATTTTTGTTAATTTTTTCGTTCATTTATGTGGTTTTTAAATATTCAATTTGAAAACACAAAAATAATATAATATAAATTTTAAATTTTTCTTTTTCTATACGGATGCAACCGGCGTATGAAGTAGAATTAGACGTCGTTTTTTCTTAGGGCCTAACTGTGTAGAGTGCAACGCAATGCCAAAAATTTCATTGAAAGCAAAAACAAACTCAAAAATATTTTGTTGTTGTTAAATACAAAACAAAATGTCTTTCTGTAGAAAGCAACAACAAAATTATAAAATATTTTTGACTTTGTTTTTGCTTTCAATGAAATTTTTCGCAATGGGGTGCGCTTTACAAAATTATGGCTTTATTTAACGGTACGGACAAAACGGGTAAAGTATGGTAAACTTGGAACTTTTTAAAAAAAAAATTTTTTTTTCGAAACAATTTTACGGCAACCTTAAGGAAGTGTTTCAAGTTCAAGACACAATTAATGTCATTTATATAAGATTTATTAAGAGAAAAGAGCTTAAAAGGGTAAAATAGATTTTTTTATTTTAGTAAAAAAGCCATCATAGGACTGAAGATATGAAAATACATTTACTTTTATTAGAATAATTACACTATGCAACACATAAAATACAAGCTAACAAACCCCTATTTGGGTTTTCCTAGTTTAGCTGCCGATCTGATCTTATGGCCTATTGAACATTTTGGCTAAAACTTGATTTTTTCGAAAAAACATGAAATTTTTTTCGGAAACCCATTACAATTTTGGTTTTTATAATTGCAGCTTTAGACTAGGAGACAAAAATTGTGTAACGAAAAATTGGACGCGAAAAACTGCAGCTACTAGTGCCATAGAATTGCTAAAATGTCGAAAAATTTTCATTAATATTAATTTCTTTTTTCAAAATTTTTGGCCCGCATCGGCCAAATTGTGGACAATTTAGTAAAATAATATTCAGAACAAATAATTTTTATATTTTAATTCAAAATTCTTTAGAACATCATAATTTTTCTTTTTTTAGCTGTATTAACATCGAAAATTCGAAATATGTGTGAAAAATTAATATTGATTAATTTACGTTTTTTGCAACATTCCATTTCATAAATTTCAATAATTTCCGATAATAAAATACAGCTGGAAAATGTGAAAAAAATGCATTTTACAGTAATTATATGTGAGGAATTATGAATTAGAGTAAAAGGAATATTTTTTCTGAAGAGAACCGTTTGGCAGCTACGGGCCAAGAATTGTGCAAAAAGATAAATAAATTAACCTTTTTCGATATTTTAGCAATTTTGATGCATAAGATGAATTTTTTCGGATTATTTTGTACTACTTTTTTTCTAATAGTCTATAGCTACAATTGTGGCGAAAATAATTGATTTCCGAGATATTTTCTTTTAAGATTTCCCTCTCCCAGTTAATATCTAAGATTATGGCGAAGACAGGAAAACAAAATTCTAATTGGTTTCCGAGATGAAGAGTGTGTAACGGGTGTATAAGAAAACCCTTGGTACATTTTTTATTAATAATAAAATATTATAAAGAATTTTTAGAGCCAAAATTCATTATAGAATAAAACGCGCTTAAAGTAGTAAGAAGTAAAACTACAACGTGTTTTAGAAGGTCGTTATCAAAATCGAACTTTTGAACAGAACATTACATAATTGAACATAAGACTTTGAACAGTGAACTCGAAAGCCGATTTCATCATCTTTAGATACTTCAGCACATAAAAGAATATATTTGGGATCTTTAAGGTATGAAGTGTTGAAGGAGTAAGCTAAATTAAACAACGTTACAGTAATAAAGGACAGATAGAATCTAAGATTGCTTTGTTGCATAAAAACTTCACTTAATGTTTTCATTCATATATAAAAATCTTTATAAAAATTGTAAACATGTTATCGTCTAATAAGACTTTCAAAATGGAAAACATGACAAATGGTAACGCTGGTAAAGTGAACCTCTGTGTGTTTCTTTCTACACTGCTGCCAATTTAGGTATTTTTTCGTCAAATCCAGCGATTTTTAATAAATTTTTTCAGGAAAAACTTTTTAGCGTTTTATCGCAAAATTTTATAATATTTCTATAATTTTATTTCAATAAGGGTTGTTTATAGCGATTTACTTATTATTTAAAAATATTTTTTGGAAAAAATAAAATACATTGTGTCAAACATTCTTTAAAATCGTGTTTGCAATAAGTACCAGAAATAAGAATTATTACCGCATTTTGCTACTTAAATGAACGTATTGCTTGGATGCCTTCATATTAATGAACATGGCTTTAAAAGTAATGCACAGCTATGTTAAACAAATCGTATAAACGATAAGTACCAAAAGGTCTAATTATTACCTAGTTTTGCTGCTTCAGTGTATACGAAAAGAATTATTTTCTTAATCACCAGAAAATATGGCTTGAACCAAGAAAATGTTGCGTGATTCTCGTATAAGCAAAAATTTTTCATTCTAAATATATGTGTGGCTTGATTTAATCAAAAAAATATTACTCAACGAGAACAAAAATTCAGTCGAATAAATTAGTTTTTCTAATAAAAAGTTAATTTGAATAAAAACAAAACAATTCACGAAGGTTAGGAACCAACAAAATACATAGATATGACTTAAGGCCCAACCAAAATTTACAAAAAGTCTCTCTAATGTATTTAAAACAACAAAAATGAATTTAAAAAAACATTTGATTCCGTACGGAATGTGCGATCAATTTCGCACTTTGCTTAAGCAAATGACAATTTCATAAAATTTAACAAAACACATTATGGTTGGGCCTTTAAGGTATGTTCAGACCTAACAAATATTTGGAGATAAAATAAAAAAAAGCGTGACCAGTAAATTTATTAAATTTAAGCTTTATTTTTAACAATTTCTATTTATTTACTAAGCTTTATGTCTAAGATGATAAAATAATGTAATTTAGAAACTGTTAAATAATGTTTGCTCTAGCCAAATGATTTGCAAAAGCAAACAATTCTTTAAAAAAACAAGTGATTACGTGTAGGATATCAAAGATTTAATAGGTGTGAACATAGCTGTAGAAATTTAGAAAAACTTTGGTTTTAAAAATATTATAGGAATTTAATAAATTTATTATTTAAGATATTCTCCCAAATTTATTATAAATGAGTTTTAAATTGTTGGTGGTTAAGCATGTCTATCTGAATCAGGAGACGTCAACCATATATTTGAAAAGTTGCAAACAAAACCTCTTAGCCAACACGACAGGTTAATATTTCACCCAATCATTTTTCGCTGCATAGTTTAGTAAATTATTATTTACAGTCTCTTAAGAACTGCTTGAAACAGAGTCAAGTTTTACTTGGCGTATATTTATGTCAAGCTTGTAGACTAATTTCAGGTGATTTATAAGTCGTGACGTTGAGTAACCTCCTTTGTCTTTTGAATCAGTTCGAAATATCACCAGAGATGACATCTTTATACAAATATATATAATCTTTAGAATACTGTCAAATTGCTAATTACTTTTTTAGCAGAATTTTTTTTTGTAGTATTTTAAATTGCTAATGGTTTTTATTACAAGAACACACGCTTATATAAGCGATTTGTATTTACATTGCTCATAATATAGTTTTTTTTTTACCAAAATAACCGGTTTGTTCGATATTCGAAAAATGGACATTTTAAAATATCCGACTTGGGCAAAACTTAAATAACCGGTTAAACCCGCCCGAATACTAACCGTTCGATCTCCCTAGTAAGTATTTCTTACTTTTTCTAGAAAACTTGAAATTTATTTACCTGAATCGGGTTATAATTTCTTAAGTTTTTCAAGAAATATTTTCCTAAAGCAATTTACTAAGGTGTATTATGAGAAACTTTTGATTGAAAATTTAAGGCATTAACATTACAAATTTTTCAATTCAAGAAAAGATTTCTGCATGTACAAATAAGATATGTTGATTCTAGAAACGGATGGTTTGAATTAAGCAGGTTTTTTTTGTTTCTATTATGTAAAAATATAGCAACAAAAACTGGATTAAAGTAGCTATAGAACTAAGATGATATTTTTGCTGTATTCAGCTGAATTTTTATTCGCTTTAAGTAATATTTTTCTGATTAGGTCAAGCCACACATATATTTAGAATGAAGATTTTTTGCATATACGAGAATCAAACAACATTTTCTTGGTTTAAGCCATATTTTCTGGTGATTAGGTAAGTAATTCTTTCCGTGTACACTGAAGGACCAAAACTAGGTAATAATTAGACCTTTTGGTACTTTTCTTTCATACGATTTGCTTTACATAGCTGTGCATAAACTTTAAATACATTTTCATTAATATGAAGGCAAAATACGGTAATAATTCTTACTTCTGGTACTTTTTGTAAACACGTTTTTAAAGAATGCTTGACACAATGTATTTTATTTGTCCAAAAAATATTGCTCAAACAAATTAAAAAATAGCTCAATTTTGTAAATAATAAGTAAATTTAGCTATAAGTCGCTAAAAACAACCCTTTTTGAAATAAAATTATTGATATATTATAAAATTTTGCGATAATACTTTAAAAAGTTTTTCCTGTAAAAATTTATTAAAAATCGCTGGATTCGACGAGAAAATAGCTAAATTGGCAGCAGTGTAGAAAGAAACACACAGAGGTTCACTTTACCAGCGTTACCATTTGTCATGTTTTCCATTTTGAAAGTCTTATTAGACGATAACATGTTTACAATTTTTATAAAGATTTTTATATATGAATGAAAACATTAAGTGAAGTTTTTATGCAACAAAGCAATCTTAGATTCTATCTGTCCTTTATTACTGTAACGTTGTTTAATTTTGCTTACTCCTTCAACACTTCATACCTTAAAGATCCCAAATATATTCTTTTATGTGCTGAAGTATCTAAAGATGATGAAATCGGCTTTCGAGTTCACTGTTCAAAGTCTTATGTTCAATTATGTAATGTTCTGTTCAAAAGTTCGATTTTGATAACGACCTTCTGAAACACGTTGTAGTTTTACTTCTTACTATTTTAAGCGCGTTTTATTCTATAATGCATTTTGGCTCTAATAATTCTTTATAATATTTTATTATTAATAAAAAAATGTACCAAGGGTTTTCTTATACACCCGTTAATACTCTTCATCTCGGAAACCAATTAGAATTTTGTTTTCCTGTCTTCGCCATAATCTTAGATATAAACTGGGAGAGGGCAATCTTAAAAGAAAATAACCATAAAAAACTGTATTTAGTGCATTAAAATTGCTAAAATATAAAATTTTTATATATATTTCACCATTTTTGGCCCATAGCCAAAATTAGACTATTAGAAAAAAAGTAGAACAAAATAATCCGAAAAAATTCATCTAATGCATCAAAATTGCTAAAATATCGAAAAATGTTAATTTATTTATATATTTGCACAATTTTTGGCCCGTAGCTGCCAAACGGTACTCTTCAGAAAAAATATTCATTTTACTCTAATTCATAATTCCTTGTATAAAATTACAGGAAAATGCATTTTTTTCACATTTTCCAGTTGTATTTTTTTATCGAAAATTCTTGAAATTTATGAAATCGAATGTTGCAAAAAAGTAAATTAATCAATATTAATTTTTCACACATATTTCGAATTTTCGATGTTAATACAGCTAAAAAAGGTAAAAAAAGAAAAATTATGATGTTCTAAAGAATTTTGAATTATAATATAAAAATTATTTATTCTGAATATTATTTTACTAAATTGTCCACAATTTGGCCGATGCGGGCCAAAAATTTTGAAAAAAGATATTAATATTAATGAAAATTTTTCGACATTTTAGCAATTCTATGGCACTAGTAGCTGCAGTTTTTCGCGTCCAATTTTTCGTTACACAATTTTTGTCTCCTAGTCTAAAGCTGCAATTATAAAAACCAAAATTGTAATGGGTTTCCGAAAAAAATTTCATGTTTTTTCGAAAAAATCAAGTTTTAGCCAAAATGTTCAATAGGCCAGGCCATAAGATCAGATCGGCAGCTAAACTAGGAAAACCCAAATAGGGGTTTGTTAGCTTGTATTTTATGTGTTGCATAGTGTAATTATTCTAATAAAAGTAAATGTATTTTCATATCTTCAGTCCTATGATGGCTTTTTTACTAAAATAAAAAAATCTATTTTACCCTTTTAAGCTCTTTTCTCTTAATAAATCTTATATAAATGACATTAATTGTGTCTTGAACTTGAAACACTTCCTTAAGGTTGCCGTAAAATTGTTTCGAAAAAAAAATTTTTTTTTTAAAAAGTTCCAAGTTTACCATACTTTACCCGTTTTGTCCGTACCGTTAAATAAAGCCATAATTTTGTAAAGCGCACCCCATTGCGAAAAATTTCATTGAAAGCAAAAACAAAGTCAAAAATATTTTATAATTTTGTTGTTGCTTTCTACAGAAAGACATTTTGTTTTGTATTTAACAACAACAAAATATTTTTGAGTTTGTTTTTGCTTTCAATGAAATTTTTGGCATTGCGTTGCACTCTACACAGTTAGGCCCTAAGAAAAAACGACGTCTAATTCTACTTCATACGCCGGTTGCATCCGTATAGAAAAAGAAAAATTTAAAATTTATATTATATTATTTTTGTGTTTTCAAATTGAATATTTAAAAACCACATAAATGAACGAAAAAATTAACAAAAATTTCAATAAATTTTGAATTTTTTAAGATTATCTTCAAAAGAAAACTCGATATGTTTACGACGGAATTGTAAGTAAATAGATCGTGTTTTAAGAAATGTACGGCCGTACATCCTACGTTCTTATTTGTTTGCTGCCTTTATCATAAATAACATAGGTTTCAATTTTAAGCAAAATTGTTTAAAAAAAAATATTTACAAAAAGTACACAAAGTAGGGCTTTTAACCCGGTTTAGTCGACTTTTCTTTTTTCCTAAACCTTTTCGTAGCAATTACAAACAAACACGCAGAGGAAAGTATCCAATTTAGCCTAGGCGTTTTTAAGTTTCAAGCAATCAAACAAACAACAAAAAATGATATAAGAAAATTAAATTAAAAAAAATATATTTTTCTTTTAAAGAAAAATAGTTTACAAGAAACTATTTACAAGAAACTATTTATTTAAAAAAAACAAGAAACTATTTATTTTAAAAATAAAAACATAAAATAAAATTCATATAAGCAGATCTTTAATATAACATAAAACGCTGTTCAACAATAGTGTTTTAATCCAAAATTTCTGTTTAAATTAATTTTTGGTAACGACAAAATTTAATAACTTTTTTTTAAATATGGAAAAACTTCAGACCCATCGCAACATCTTTCTTTGAATATGCAAAAATTTCTAATATTTTGCACTTTCCATTAATAATGTTCCTAAAAATTTAAACCTAGTAGGTCGATCTACTCAAGAAAGAATTTTAAAATCAAATTCGGTTAAATTTTTAAAAGTATTAGTATATTGGTAAAAAAAAGTGTGAGTCTATTAAAACTTGAAAGGCAAAACTTGATCGTGCAACCCTTAATTAAGGTGTGTAGTATGAAAGGGTACACAAAATTAAACAACGTTTCAATAATAAAGGACAGATAAAATATAAGATCGGTCAATAGCAAAAAATGATCACTTAATATTTTCATCCAATATACAGCAATTTAAATTATATCAGCCGTATTCATAAAAAATAAAATAAGTTTGAAATGTGTTTTAATGCAAAATTGTCGTGCACTGTAATTTTTTATGAATTCGGCAGTATATTGTATTTAAAAACCTTCTATAACTTTAAAACATCGTAAATAACCTGCCAAAAAAAAGGGAAACTTTTTCACAATGGCAACGCTGGTAAAATGTAACTCTGTTTGATATTGTGTACACTTACACATTAATACCCTGCAAGAAGACTACTGGTCATTTTACTAGCTATATGACCGATAGTTCTAACCGCTATATTGGTTATAGTTTCTATTAGATTATTAAGAGTAAAATGAAAAAAGTGACCGAAACCTTGTGTACATGTGATTTTGTCTCTCTCTAACTTATTATGTCGCTCTCTCTAACTCATTAATTCAATGTAAAATTGTTGCAAGTGGGTTAGTAAAAAATTTTCTTTTAGTTTTGGTTATTCATTTCTTGTAGGGTATGTATTATAATTTTGTCACAAATTTTATTAAATATATTTTAAAATCATTCAAAAGTTATTTTGTAATCTTCCCCAATTTTTTCTATAGCCTTTACCACAGGTGGAAAGGGAATACATACGATGGCTTTAAAAATCTTAACAAATATTTTTTAATAGATTTTTTGTTTATTCTGGAAGACGAATTTCAAACGAATCTTGCTTGAAAATTTCAAGGAGCTACATATAGTGTAAAATTGCACTAAAACTAATTTTATATCTAAACTTTTACGGATTTTATTAAGTTTTATTTTTCCACTTTAAACAAACCAAAAATGAAGTTACGCATTTTTGTATTAAGCCAGCGATATAATTTCTACAATAATGATATTAGACTCTACAAAGTTCTTATGAGGAGTTAAGTTGATTTAACGATGTTCGTATGTCCCTCTGTTGGTTAAAATGGGTTTTACGAAGTTCCCAGATAAGATCGGGACTAGGATTTTTTAGTCTGTTAAAGTTTGCTGTTAAAGTTCGGCCAGATTTGTCCATAAATGAGTGAGATATGTGCAAAAAATCGCGAGTGCCTCTAATTTTGGCTGTAAAATGGCCTGCTGCTGTCATTGTTAAGGTGGAAAGAGTATATACATATAAGTTTGTCATTCCGTTTGTAATTTATTAGGGAGATCGAACGGTTATTATTCGACCGGTTTTAACCGGTTATTTTAGCTTTGCCCAAGTCGGTTATTTTAAAATGCCCATTTTTCGAATATCGAATAAACCGGTTATTTTGGTATAATTAACCGGTTATTTTAGTAATGTGTAATTTATATGCATTTTCCTTACTATTGTTTTAGATGTACCCGTAATTTAAGTATTTTCTAATTGAATATTGGCCAAACTTAAACTTTTTATGAAGAATGTCAAAACAAAATGTAACAAAGTTCAAAAAACATTATGAACACTGTAAATACAAATCGCTTATAAAAGCGTGTGTTCTTGTAGAAAAAAAAGCAAAAACTATTCAAAATACTAGAAAAACGTGTGCAGTTAAAAAGTAAGAATTTGTGGGAGAGTATTTTAAATATTAAATATATTTATATATATATTAAATAGAGATTTTTCGAACGCGATTTAAAAGACAAAGTAAGGTGCTTGAAGTGCTCTAAAATGATAAGATACAAAGGTTCTTCCATGTCACGACTTATTAATCACCTTTAATTAGTCTACATGCTTGACATTAATGTGATCCACATAAAACTTAACTCAGTTCGAAGTAGTTCTAAAGAATACTTTACTAAAATACGCGGCCAAAAATGAATCATTGGTGAAATATTAGACCATTGTGTTGCCGAGGACGAAATGCCCGTTAAGGCACTTAAAACTCTTAAGTAGTTCCAGCATCTCTTCATGCTGAAAACTACAACATTCCGGCGGAATTAACGATATGTAAAAAATTTCTACCAGGTTTATTTATTAAAACACCAAGAACTAAAAAACAAAATTGAAGAAATCAAACAATGTCATGGAATGTTTTAAATTGTAGTCGACGAATTGACAAATATTTTACACAAAAAATAGGTTTAGTTCACTATTCGTTTCTATAATGCTGAAACAAAATAATTTGAAATAGATAATCCTGGCTAAGAGGTTTTGTTTGCAAATTTAAAAAAATATGGTTTATTTATATAGATAGCTTACCCACCAACAAATTAAAACTC